>JAHWFP010125951.1:699-16584 GCA_023313725.1 Lithobius niger | reverse complement strand
TACCCGGATTGCAGAAGGTGCCACTCGCGAGCTATTTCTCAGGTAGCTGCCTTTATCCGGATTGCAGAAGGTGCCACTTGCGAGCTATTTCTCAGGTAGCTTCCTTTACCCGGATTGCAGAAGGAAACCGGATCTCCATTCTATAGCACGAGAAAAACTAGGGTTAGTACGCGTGCTAGAAAAACTGGCATAAACTCTGAAGACGATGTGCACTGACAGCACACATCAATGTGTACCTGTTCAGCCTCCAAACGAACTGTATACAGAGAGTACACAATTTGTGTACTGTTAGTACACTACGAAACAGGCTTTAGGCCTATTGTGGGCCATTAAGCCTCAATTTCCCCCCCCCCCCCCCTCGCCCCTATTGCAGGCGGAGCGGATAAAAATTTATTTTAAATTGTACTTACTCTCATTTTAATGACTACAATACTTAATAATGTTCCTTAAAAATCTGGGTGCAATACTCGGTCGGCTACGTTTGAGCTTTTTGCCGTTTGAGTGTTTTCCCGTTTTAGCTTTTTGCCGTTTGAGTTTTTTTGCCGTATGAGTTGTTTGCTGTTTGAGATTTTTGCTATTTGAGCCTTTTGCAGTTTGAGTTTTTTGCCGTTTGAGCTTTTTGCCGTTTGAGCTTTTTGCCGTTTGAGCTTTTTGCCGTTTGAGTTTTTTGCCGTTTGTGCTTTTTGCCTTTTGATTTTTTTGCCGTTTGAGCTTTTTGCCGTTTGAGTTTTTTGCCGTTTGTGCTTTTTCCCGTTTGAGTTTTTTGCCGTTTGTGCTTTTTGCCGTTTGAGTTTTTTGCCGTTTGTGCTTTTTGCCGTTTGAGTTTTTTGCCGTTTGTGCTTTTTGCCGTTTGATTTTTTTGCCGTTTGTGCTTTTTGCCGTTTGAGTTTTTTGCCTTTTTGCTCTTAGGTGGTCTCTTTCACATTTTTTTTTTAGGTAGGCTTAAGCGTTTCATATGAATTGCGTGTTTGCGAAAACACGGAAAATTAGAAATGCTCTCGTTATTTTCAGGTTCCACCCAGGATTTACCACATGTTTATCTGATGGCAACACACTAGCGTGTGTTTAGATTTAGCATGTGTCATCCCGCTGGGTAGTTGACTTTACATTGTTGCACACAGATGCAGTATCGTGGCAAACAATCACGGAAACAATTCAACTGGTTTCCCGAAGCACGTATTGAAGAACTAAATAAGTCATTCAGTCATGTCGGCCGTCTAATTTTGAGGCCGGTCTCAAAATTAAAGACTTCACATCCTATCGTTTAAAACTTGAATATTTAAGCGAAAACCAAGACCATTTCATTTTGGTTCTCTGCCTAACTTAGGCTGACGATGCTGACTGAAACAAGAGACAGCGACAATGTTACTTACCCCGCGCCCAAGCATCGTTGCATCTTGTTCGAGAGAGCTCTAATCCGAACTTATCCCAGACGGTTGCGAAGGTGAACCTCGAATTCGAGACCTCTAAAGCACATGAAATATTCGTGCTAAGCACAGGCTACCACTACTGGAATATACTTGAAAGAATAACGATACGGGAATATACAACACTGGAATATACGATACTGGAATATACTTGAAAGAATAACGATACTGGAGTATACTTAAAAGAATATCGATACGGGAATACACAGTACTGGAATATACTAGAAAGAACATCGATACGGGAATATACTTGAAAGAATATCGATACTGGAATAAACCTTAAAGAATATCGACACAGGAATATACGATACTGGAATACACTTGAAAGAATATCGATACAGGAATATACGGTACTGGAAAATACGATATTAGAATATACTTGAAAAAATATCGATACGGGAATATACGATGCTGGAATATACGATACTGGAATATGCTTGAAAGAATATCGATACTGTAATATATACTTGGAAGAATATCGATACTGGAATACCCTTGAAAGAAAAGGGGTAGAAAGATAAAATTTAGGGTCTAACGACTGAACAATTTTAGGAACAAATTCGTGGCTAATTTTGTAGTATTTTTGCGTAAAAATGTGGGTACCTCCCGTGAATAGGGAGCCCACTTTCCGCCTGGGGGAAGGGTGGTTTTGAAGCTAAATGGCACGTCGACAGCAAGGTCATTAACGCCTATCTCAGTAACAGTGCAGTGGTCCGGGATTCCACTGCACCTCGGTGACTTGCACCCTTTGCACTCACCTAATGGCGGCACTGAACATATACGTTCCAGATTTTTAGCCTTTACTTACCCGTGAAACATGACTTTGTTCAAGCCGCTGGGCACAGTGCTCTCCTCAATCAGGAACAATGACCCCTCTAATCTCAGCAACGGTCTGTACTTCGGTGACGCTAAATAGCAAAGGATGGGTACCACCACTCAGCCAGTCAGCAGCTGCACGCGCTCGTTATTAGTTTCCTCGACAGGAGAGTACCCTCACGGTGCTTTGCGTCATCGCCCCCCCCCCCCCCATGTCTGCAGAGAACAGCCCGAGGCTCAGCTGCGTCAGCAATTAGAATTGCTCTGTGGCCTACGATAGGTACTTGGTGATTGAGATTTTCACAAACGACGCGTCTAAAGACGAAATGACCTTCAGCAATTCCGAAAGGTAAACATTGCATGACGTTGGTAATATTTATGGTTTATTTTGGGTTTTTTTTTTTTTCCCCTGGTCAATTTATCACGTTGTCTGTGCAACTTTTAGAACACAAACATTTGTTATGGCAAGCATCGTTTAAGAAAACTAAAAAGCAGTTGGTACGGAAGGAACGACGATACGGGGAGAAAGGCTGTACAATAGAGCAGTGACATTTGCCCCCTTATTGGCACCAGTATGGGTTTTAGAGGGCATAACTACAAGGTGCACTATAAAAATGGAGGGAAAAACAATGGAAGAGCGGATTTCTTAGGCTTAAAATAACGTTGTTTTCTCCAACAACAAAAATGGCGCGTTTATGGTCTAAGAAATCACTCTTCACAGCATTGGCTTCAGTATGACGCCCTTCTGTTTCTCTCTGAAGTGCCCCTTGCAGCTAACCCATTAAGGCTCCACCACAGAGTTATATACAATAATACTACGTCGTGTCATTGCTCTATACAGAGGTTATTTGTGGCCGACTTATCACATTAAAACCTAACTTTCTTAGATTTCGGTCCGTATTTCACAAGCTGCATATATACGGCAGAAACAAAAAAAAAAACAAGTCATAAAATAACTTCTAAATGGCGCTACAAAGCAAGCAGTGAATACAATTCCACGAACCCTGAAACGCTGAAAATATGTGATATGTTTCGCCCAAGGAAAACCAGAAAACACAGCCATTGGGGGTGGGGGGGGGGGGGGGGATGAGGCTCAACGGCGCGTTGACAGCGAGGTTATTAGCGCCAACCTCAGTCACAGAGCAGTAGTCCACGATTGGCCTAATCAGACCTCTTCCTCTCCAGCATCACTCTTCGTTTCGCCAGCCGGGAAGGAAAGGAGGATCTTCATCCGCAGGGTTTGCCATGGTTACTCGGTATAGATCAGTCGAAAGCCACAGATTCCGTCAAAGTCGAGAAGCATCCGGAGTGAAGTTGGTTTTAAGGACGGGTCCTTACCAAACGAAATTTTGCAGCATCTGGCGCCATCTAATTATCTCTAAACCATGCGCAATGGCTGTTTGCCGTGACGTCACCATGAGTTAGCCCATGACGAACGAGAACAACGGCTGTTTGGCCGTGTGATTGGACTAGCCCAGTCGCGTGATATGCACGTCACAGCAAACAGCCATGGCGTGCGGTATAGCGCTTTCTCACAGCAAGCCAAAGGAATGCACAAAGAAAAATCTTTTAACACAACTAACGAGCGACGTGCCTCCTTAATTACTGAGTGAAGATTTGGTACGTCCTTGTGCACCAGGGAGCAATCTGTGAAGGTCAACGATATTACTGCCACCAGACGGCGCCACAGTAGAATATAAACATCTACCGTGGTGCCATCTAGAGCAGTGAAGTCGTTAACCTTTACAGCATGCTTGCATGTGGCTGAGGATGTACCAAATTTTTACTCAATAATTATGCCGATATATTTATCTAGTTTATTGTGTTGAAAGATATTTCTCTGTGCATTCCTTTGTTTGCTACGCTAGACAAAAGTCGATAGAGCTAGATACTGGCGGGCAACCCGTCTTTAACCTTAGAGCAATAACCTACCTTCGCTACGATAGGACTTATATATTATACGCGACGGAAAGCCAATGGGCTCGAGATTGGTTTAATAAATACAGATGCAAACCTATTTACGTTGCCTTTTGGACTTATATGTCAGACTGCCTCAGCGGGAAATCGAACCCGAGACCTTTGAAATCAAAGGCCAAGGCCCTACCGCTGAGCCATACTGACACGGCCAGCGTGTTAAATGCTGCCTATGGACGTTTCCTTTAAAGGCCGTGTCAGTATGGCTCAGCGGTAGGGCCTTGGCCTTTGATTTCAAAGGTCTCGGGTTCGATTCCCCGCTGAGGCAGTCTGACATGTAAGTCCAAAAGGCAACGTAAATAGGTTTGCATCTGTATTTATTAAAGGACTTATATAACTCTAATTTGATGGCAACCCGCCTTTAACCTTACAGCAATAACCAAACTTTGTTACTGTAGGACTTATACCTATATGAAAAACATCACTCGGCAAGCGTTGTACTCACGAGGACACGAGCAAAACGAAAAGAAACGCGTGTTGTTACTACGGTGGCTCATTAGGACACACAACATCTTTTTGTCTACAAGCACAAAACTTTCGTGGAGCCGGAACTTCGGCGTTCCAATACCGGATAAGACACTACAACCTAGGACGATATATGTTAAACTGCGCCAGTGTCAGTGGCCGTCTTTGAACTCCAACGTGGGCCGGTTGAAGCTACGATTACCAGAGCCGAGCTGTCTGTGCTTCTGCAGTCCTTGAGCAGGCGGTGAGTGCTATTTTCGCTACTAACCCTTCTGTGATGATACGTTGGGACTATACGAGCTAGAAGAGCTACTACTCCCTGCTTTAACCAAGTAAAAAAGCGGCTAGAGCGACTACCTAGTCGCACCCGGTCTTCTATACAGTTACGCCACAGCCAATGGTGAGGCGCACACCACTATCACGCATTGCAACAGCTATCTCTGTTATATATAATATGAAAGCAATAGCATCAGAATTGCTGGTTAAAAATGTGTTTGCTTTTAAGCTTATTTCACATTTCAGGTTTAATTGTCAGCTTTTAGGCCTAATTTTTACCTGCAGCTTTAATTTCGTAAGTAGCAGCTAACGGAGCTTTGGATCGTATGGTAAGCCTATTCATTTTTGCAACACGGTGCGCCTCCGGGCACACAGTTACAGTGTTACAACGTAACGTGCAATGTAGCCTAAAAGATCAGTGGTAGTAGGAAAGTGACGGGAGAGGCGCTGTTGATGAAGCCAGCAGTGACTCGTAGCAAGTTGACGTTGCTGTGGTAACGTGATTTTAGGTCTAATTTTTATATCTTAGGCTTAATTTTTTTATCTGCTGTTTTAATTTCGCAAGTAGCAGATAGGCCTAATGGAGAACTTGGTTTGACGGTAAGCCTATTCATTAACGCAACAATGCAACGAGACTTTTTTAAACGAAGCTAAAATCCATTTGTTTTTACGGCTGCGTGTAATCGTAGGATTTCAATTCGATTATCAAATGCTAGGATTTATTTTAGTTACGTCGAAGAAGTCTATTAGCTATAAGGAAGTAACGATGTTTTAATTTACCATGCTATTAACTAACTTTTTACACTGAATCTAACGTTGTAAACTGTGGTCGTTTCTATCTGGTACCATTGCAAAGTTGAAAAAAAGCGACGGACGGATTAAGACGGACAAAGTCTTTGCAATAGTCTTCTCAGCCGGTACGGCTGTACAGAAGACTAAAACTGGTGAGCGCAAGAATTTACATGGCAAGTAGTTGCATAAACGCACCCTTACAGTGTCTCCGAAACGTCGCTCCGTTTGTATTTACGTGAGCACCTTTCGGCTATCTATATATATATAATTACACAAGTTCCGCAACGCAGTCATCGGCAGTGCAGCAGCAATCTCCATCTGCAGCAGCTGCATACGATGCCATTTCCGCCATCTACCGACGGAACGGCAAATTATAAGAGTAGCAGCCAAGGCCCGCTGAGATAGTAGCTGCGCGCGGAACGCAACGGCCAACAGCGCGATCATCGGCCGACGCCCGCGACTCCGTTAGTATATAATATCATCTTTCGATGATCTCTATTCATCACCTGCCGAGGGCTCACATTATCGGCGTTACGTTGTTACGGGGAGACATTTGCGGTTACGGGAGAAGATTAAAATTCGAACCAGTTACAATAACTTGCGTTACAAGAGGGGAGAGGACTTGTCGGGAAGTCAACGCGCATGCTGTCTTCTCGATTGAAAAAAACTCGTGTAAACCGTCGAGATTGGTGTGCAAAAAATGTGCGTAAATCTGGTCGGGTGTAGAGATTGGTGGGGACGTCGTATGATTTATAGACGGCTGCCCCAAATTTAATTGGTTAGCAGATAGACGACGAGTTTACGGGACAACCTTATACTGACAATTACTGTCAATCACGCAAGCTGTTAACTTCCCTACACCAATAAATATCTTCATTACTGTGACATCTGCACGAAAGTCAATACGGCGTCTGCCGAGGCGCCTCGTAGCTCGAGAAACGAGTTTTAATGCTCTTTATTCCCGTCGACTTCGGCTGACGTAAAATCTGAACGTTAGGAATTCAAATTAAGTTTCTCTATCGGCGGTAAAAGAAAGAGGACAACAAGCCAAACAGCGAAAATCACATACAAGAAATAGAGCAGCGTCATGTGACGTCATATTGCTACAAGAGAGATACCTGCAAGGGGCGCTAGATTGAAATGGTGGGTTAAACAACGGCACTTCTAGTCAAGCCAGTGCTTTGAGAGTGGATTTCGTAGGCTTAAAAAACCGTTGTTTTTTCCAATCCTTATGCTGCTTAGGTGGTAATTGGAAAATAAAGATTCCACTTGCTTAAAAATGTCAGCAACTGCCAACAAATCGACAAAAATCTCGCGTTTTAGGCCTAAGAAATACAGTCTAATAGCATTGGCTTCAGTAAGACGCTCTTCTTTTCCCCCACCAGTGCACCTTGCAGCTAACCCAGTAACTGGCTCCACCATAGAGTTATATACAATAATACTACGTCGTGTCACTGCCCTATAGCTGCGATTTATATATACTAGTCGCATGTGCTTAGTAATTGGGGTATCAATTGCTCCCGTTTCCCCTCCCCCCCCCCACGTCCTTTTCCGGTCCGAAAAAAACAAGCTTTGAGGTCAGTGGGCTGCAATCCGCTCACGAGCTAGTTCTCAGGTGGCATTCACGTCATTGTGGGGGTGTTTCTAAACTACAGGAAAGTGAGATAAAACTGTTTCTTAACTCGAGACGACTGATCCAAACTCCTCCCACTTGACGTAAGCGTGACGTCATGGAGCTGAGATGTTGCTGAACCAAGTGAAGCAGGTTTTTTCTCGCTCACTCCCTGATCACTTGCTGATCCAACATGGCTGCCGACACCGGAAGTAGATGAAACAGTTGTGTTAGGGAAGTGAAACATTGAAAGCGTCTGTATTTAGAAACAACATCCAATGTGTGTTGTCACTAACATTTCTAGCGCTGAAAATAGATGGGGCAGCGATTATTGCTGACTTTTCTACCCTTGAGAACGACGAGTGAGACAAGAGATGTTTCTAAACTGATTGCTGAGTGAGACATCGGCATTTCTAAACTGATAGATTTTGATAACGTTGTGGGGCGTGGCTTAGAGGAATCCGTCTCACTCTTCCCTCAAGTTTAGAAACACACCCCATTGCTCAGGTGGATTTGAGGTCAACAGGCAGCGTTCGCTCGCGAGCGATTTCTCAGGTTGCTTTGACATCAGTACTGCTCATGACATTGAGGCGAGAGGTTCGATAAAGAAAAAAAAGTATACGAGATTTGTAAATCTGTAAATCTTCCAACGGATTTACGAACACTTACGGATTTGCTGGGATTTAAAGATTTACAAAAGATTTAACTAAGATGTAATAATTTAAAAGATTTGTACAAGATTTTTCAACATTTACATACAATTTTGCGGATTTACATAGATTTACAGAGTTGAGGATTTACATGAAGATTTGCAGATTTATTAGGATTTTAAGGTTTACTAAAGATTTCAGTAAGATTTAATGATTTACATTAGATTTTTTCAAGATTTACACGGATTGACAGAAGATTTAAAGATTTACATGAAGATTTGTAGATTTGCTGGAATTTACAGATTTACAAAAGATTTAAGTAAGATTTAAATGATTTACGACAGATTTACGTGATTTACAAGATTTAAATGATTTACACAAGATTTAGTTCGGATGATTTGCACAAGATTTACAGATTTACAACAGATTTGTAAATCTAAATCTTGGGTGTACGAGATTTCCAGTTTTGTCGAACCCCTCGCTTTGAGGTCAGTAGGCACCATTTCGTTTGTAAGCGATTTCTTAGGTGACTGAGGAAGTAAGGGCATCATAATTAGAAAACATATTGAGCCATGCGCTCTGATTCTGAGTGTTGCCTGTGTTTCTTCTGCCCAGTGATGCGCGCGGAAGTTGTCTGCGATGTTGGTCCGCTCACACTTCCGGTATTAATACTGTAGATTTTTGTATTGGTGGTAATTGGAATATGACGTTATATGAGTGAAAACTAATATTCTAATTTAAATTTATATTGCTGGTTCCTTTTTTTCCCCAGCATTTCAATAGTGAAATAGTGACCGCTCTCAGCCAATCCTATCGGTTACCAATACCTTATCTACAGGGTGAGGCCACTAAAGTGTTACGAGCCGATATCCTCTGAATGGCTAATGAGAGAATGCAATGAGGGGTGTGATGGGGGACGTTTACACGAGAAAAAAAGGAATGCCCTTGAGTTGATATTTCAAGGTCATCCTCGTCCTATCTTCCAAACGACATACGATACGGCAAAAAAGTAAATTAAAAAGTTGGACGCAAGGACACAATGACCAACAACAACAAAAAAACTGATTCAAAATCGGATAATAAATAAAATAGTTACGATGATGTTTAAAAGCTAACTCTGAACATGCTGGCTGAGCTGTAGTGAAGCCAAATTCTCAGCAGCTGGCTTCACCACAGTGCAGCCAGCATGTTCAGAGTGTTTGGGTCGATCAGCATATACCAATATACGTAGGCAGTGTAGTCTTTGTAATGCCTATCTGAACAAATGCAAGTTTGCCAGTATACCCAGGAAGGTGCGGTCGCCAAGACGGCAGTCCGTGTCTGCTACGGAATCTCCAAAGCATGAAGGATGAAGCACAAGCTTATATTTCGGCATCCATTAATTAAGTTTGCGATGTCTTCCTCGGAGTAGTTCATGTTAGAATCTTCATGCATGAACTTTTAAAAATTACCCATAAACAACATGAACATAACAAATATGAGTCTTAAACCACAACTAAGTTCTTAAAAACTTCAAGAGTAAAGTGAAACTTAACAAATCTTGGTAGTTTGAGGCAAAATGCACCATGCCTGCAGTTGTCAGATAAGCAACAGGAAACGGAGCAGGAAACAGGTCTATGGGGGAGCAAAGCAAAGCCAACTGAGAACAAAGAGCATCCAAGGCCTACGGGGACCGGAGGTAAGGAAAGAAAAATCCTCTTTCCTTAACCTAAATTTATTCAGATACATTTCGAGTGGCACCAGCACAAATGACGTGGGTGCTGTAACTGTGTCCGCCATCTTTACCACGCCTGCTCCAACACCTCAATGCGACTGCGAGTGTTTAGATGAATAAAGACGATGTGCATCACACAATCAAACCACCTCGTAAAGCGCTACGGGTTCTGTATCGCCAGATGGAAGTAAGTGCCACGAGCGGGTGGTTACAAGAACCACGAAGGCGATGCGCTCCGCATCCCTCTGAAGCGCTTCGAAGTGGTCATGTAAATGAAGTGATTGTTTATAGGTAATTTTAAAAGTTCATGCATGACGATTTTAATATATACCGTACCAGACGATGCCAATCATGGTTTAATGTAGTAGTAGCCCCGTAGAAACTATCACAGACTGTAGTTCGAACAAACTAACGAATGGATGGTGAACTATAAGCTTAAGTTTGTATTTCATATCCGTGTGTGCTCCCGGCTGAATTTATTTTTAAACCTTCAGCCACACACTTTTCAAGTACGTATCCCCGAGAAGGTGTGGTGACCAAACAGGACTGACGTATTCCGGAACAGGGCCAACAAATAGTATGAACGCGCCCAAATAAGAGTAGCAACAACCTTATCGTTAACTTAACCGCGTCACAATCGTAACTGCCACATACTTACCGACTTATCTTTTGCTTATAGTGACTGACTTTCAATGTTTTGTTCTGAGCATCAACAAAACTCCATTACAACAATGATCCCTTAGAAAGTAACAGCGCAGTCCTGCCGGGTCCCCAAATATTAAGCTGTGTGCCTTGTCGTTATCAGACCAGCACAGCTGGATGGAGCAGTCGCTGTGATTGCATTCCTTGGGCGAGTGTCACCGACTCATTCTTCGAATTGCGACGGCTTTTTCCTTAATAGAGTGTCTTCCACTTAGGTAATCAGCGAGTGAACACACGCAGCAATTAACTTGGTCGTTGCCCGGCAACCATCTTCATTTACCCCTCAGCCTGTGTTGTTCCCTTGTCTCATAAAAGTTTGACATTTCTTTCTGGCCGAGAAAAGTTCTTGAACGATGGATTTTGAAACCAAAGTGGAAAAGCGCACAAAAAAAAAGGGAGGGCAAAAACGAAATACGGTAA
Organism: Lithobius niger; assembly: GCA_023313725.1. NCBI lineage: Eukaryota > Metazoa > Arthropoda > Chilopoda > Lithobiomorpha > Lithobiidae > Lithobius > Lithobius niger. Next base: position 5,736 of record JAHWFP010125951.1, on the reverse strand, counting down.
GTTAAAATCGATTGGTGAGATACGACCCTGAGTCATGTCATGGTATCGTCCATCGACCAAGCTATGAAGACAGTAGTTACGTCGGGACAAAAGGTTGCCGGGTTAGGCTTAGCTTGCGACATTTTTATTTTCCGTGTTGGTACCGTGAAAGGGGCGAGGGTTCGTATAATGGAAAATCATTTAATGTCCCTGCCTCGCTGGCGCTACCGCGCTCGCGGCGGCTATACATACAACATCAGAAACCGCAGCTATGTTATGTGCAGTTATAGTGTCCGCGGCATATCTTGAGTTCGCCGCGGAACGAACACAGATAATCGATTGTACGTTTTTGGTAGCAGAGTGCCTTGTTGATATCCAAGATGGTTAAACTTTCGTCCGACACCCCCCTGTTGACGCTGGTTTTACAAAAGGGGTGTGCTGGCTGAATTTATGTTGTGTAGTTGTGAAAAGTCGGTGATTACGTCACATAGTGGAGCTGTCACATGGGGGATTAGGGGTTGTGTGGACCACATAAAAGCGTTAGATTATCAAAAAAGTGTGGGTTATCAAAAAAGTGAGGGTTATCAAAATTAACCCACGGTGCCATGTTTGGATATTCAGATTAACCCTATATAACGACTACACTTTTAGCATGGGGATGTGTAACGTGACGTCACCACCATGCATTAAGTGCATTTTCTACGGTTCTTCTTATAACAGAGTTGACAGACTTCACTGCACTAGCAGAATACTGGAAAAATCGTACCCAGTATAAACTATGCCAGTCTAGTAGGTTGTGGTGATGTTTGAGTTGATGTATAAAGAAATAATTTTGTTGTTGTTATACTTTTAATTTGATCGCGTTGTTATATTGTACGTTGTTTATTACGCATCGCAGGTCATGGCAATTTTTTCTAATTTTTCCACGCTTGAGATGTAATCTGATTGCTTTTGCTTATCGGCTGAAATGTTTCAACAGCAGCGATCGGAACTTTTCAGTTTCTGCATGCTTGTGGGTAATATTTTGTTAGTTGGCAAGCAGTTAAAAAATGATTAAAATCAACGATGGATTAACAACGAAAATTTTTGTTTGGATTGATTCCAAGTTTGGAGATTTTAACAGTTAGCGTATTTTATGAGCACGGATTTCAAAAACTCGGAAAAGCTTTTTATACACATATGCTTTTAAACTTTTTAAATTTTATAGACAAGGTCCTCCACCCTTCCCCCTTATCTTAATCTTAAATGTTTTCGTTTTTCGACACTAGAAATTAAGCCCTAGTTTCTAACGGAATTTGTAAAATATACCACACTTCATAATGAAATAGCAAGAAAATAAGGCCTAATATATTTGCCACAAAAAAATGAGACACAATTTGCACGAAGTATAAAAAAAAGCTGCAAAACCTTACAACAGTTTGTAAAAGCACTTTGAAAGTTTACAAATACGTTACAAGAAAACTTCCGGAAACTTTTGCTGTTGAAAAAGCAGAAGCCTCGAGAACCTGAAAAGTTTACCGAATGGAATTGTAAGTGACTTACGGCACTTTACAGAGAAACTGCAAAACAGAAACCGTACTTTATGGATTAATTTCTGCAAATTGCGACAGTTGACAAGAAAACTGCGTTTACCTAATGATACTTTATACAAAAGCTGCAAAATCATCTCCGCTATTAGTACCATAAGCCGGTGAGTTACCAACATCAGTGACAGCAATACGATCTGCGAATAACTCGTGAGCCAAGTATATGCTGACTTGACGGGCCCCCTTTAAAAATATACCATGGGGGTTTACCGTGTTTCAATCCTACGGTAAAGCTGGACAGTTTTAAGGCGGTAACCATGCTTTAAAGGAAAGTATGCCCCGATAAACCACGGTCGGCTATATCATTATAAAACTGTGAGGTATCATCATTAGTGACATGAGCTCGTGAGCAACGTCTTTTTTGAGTCGAGTACATGCTGACTTAACGGGCCCCCTTTAAAAATATACCATGGGGGTTTACCGTGTTTCAAACCTACGGTAAAGCTGGACAGTTTTAAGGTGGTAACCATGCTTTAAAGGAAAGTATGCCCCGATAAACCATGGTCGGCTATATCATGATAAAACTGTGAGGTATCATCATTAGTGACATCAACGTCATTTGAGAATAGCTCGTGGGTAACGTTTTTTTTGAGCCGAGTATATGCTGACTTAACGGGCCCCCTTTAAAAATATACCATGGGAGTTTATCGTGTTTCAAACCTACGATAAAGCTGGACAGTTTTTAGGCGGTAACCATGCTTTAAAGGAAAGTATGCCCCGATAAACCACGGTTGGCTATATCATGATAAAACTGTGAGGTATCATCATTAGTGACATCAACGCCATTTGAGAATAGCTCGTGAGCAACGTCGTCTTTGAGCTAAGTACGTGCTTACTTAACGGGTCCCCTTTAAAAATATACCATGGATTTACCGTATTTCAAACCTACGGTAAAGCTGGACAGTTTTAAGACGGTAACCATGCTTTAAAGGAAAGTATGCCCTGATACCGCAGACTCGCCATCACCAAGCGATGTTTTATTTCCTCTAACCGACATACCATTGTCTGGGCATTTAAAGTTTTTGTCCATCCGCTATTGGAATATGCAAGTCCGGTATGGTCACCCCATCTTCTATGGGACATTGATAGGCTGGAATCTGTACAGAGTTCCTTTACTACGTCGGTTTGTGGGCTACGCGAACTATTTCCAGGGAATCGTCTTAAGGTACTTGGCTTGGAATCACTTGAGCGTAGGCTCATGAAGGCGGATCTAATCCTTAAATACAAGATACTTCATGGATTAGTTCCGTTGGCTCTTCTTTTTTTTGAGTCGAGTCCGGTAAACTTTACCTGGGGCGACTCTTTCAAATTGTGTAGATCTAGGTGTAACCAGGATTGTCAAAAGTGCTTTTTTGCCAACAGGGTAGTTGCACCATGGAACGCCCTCCCAGAGGCAGTTGTCTCCGCAACTTCGGTGGGTGTTTTTAGGGCTCTGCTTAACCGTGTTGACTTGTCCACCTTTCTTAAGCGCCCGTATTTGTGATGCTGCCATCTTTCGTTTCCACAGGACCGGTGTTAGTGGTTTCTACCGAGACCCTTCCTTCTTCCTTGCCCCTTTTCTGGGGCGGAACATAATTATTATTATTATTATCATTATTATTATTATAAAATATGGTCGGTTGTATCACGATAAAACTATGAGGTATCATCATTAGTGATGTCAACGGCATCTGAGAATAACGTGAGCAACGTTTTTTTTGAGCCAAGTACATGCTGACTTGATGGGTCCCCTTTAAAAATATACCATGGATTTACCGTGTTTCAAACCTACGGTAAATTTCAACAGTTTTTCCGTGGTAATGATGCTTGCCCTGGTAAAGCATGGTCAGCTATATCATGATGAAACTGCAAGGTATCATCACTAGTGACTGCAATGCCATCTGAGAATAGCTCGCGAACAATGTCTTCTGGTGATCCGGGTACACCCCAACAAGTCCCCTGTAAAAATGTACTATGGTTTTAACGTCTTTCAAACCTATGGTAAAGTAGGACAGTTTCTATCATGGTAACCATGGTTCAAAGTAAAGTATACATAGGTGAACCATGACAGGCTATACCATGATAAACCTGTCCAACTTTACTATAGAGCAGTGACACGACGTAATATTATTGTATATAACTCTATGCTGGAGCCTTAATGGGTTAGCTGCAAGGGTCACTGCAGAGAAAAACAGAAGGGCGTCGTACTGAAGCCGATGCTGTGAAGAGTGAGTTCTTAGACCTAAAACGCGCGATTTTTGTTGTTGGAGAAAACACCGTTATTTTAAGCCTAAGAAATCCGCTCTTCCGTTGTTTTTCCCTCATTTATGTAGTGCACCTTGTCACTATGGCGGTAAATGTCACTGCTCCATAGGTTTGAAAACCATAGCAGGCCTATAACTTCGGGAAAACCACACAAATCACTGTGCTGATGGGTGCATGCTGTCGTCAGACGAATCACCAAATGGTAAACAAAATTTGTAAAAGCAGTTTTAAAGTTTACAAACACGTCACAAGGAAACTTGCAGAAACCTTGCGTGAAAGCTGCAAGAACGTGACAACAAACATTACCAAATGGCACTGCAAGAAACTTAGCAACTTCGTTTATCCACGGAAACGCAACAATTTATGATGGCACCACCGTTTCCATACGGTCGATCATCTACCCGACCGCTCCACGTAAATCTCTTTATCCATCACATCATAAAGTAAGTGGGAATAAAAAAAAAAGAAAGAAACGGTAAAGTCTTTCTAAACGTTCCGCACACCCAATATTCGCTGGGGTGTGCGACGCCCCCATAAAAAAATAAATAAAAAAACCTTTGCGTCGATGCTTTCTCGGTCGCTGAGTGCATTTTAAAATTAACGTCACTCCAAATAATTCTTCCACTTTCTCATCGGCAAGAAAATGAACAGCGAAAAACGAACGCACGTCCAAGTCCGCTATTTCAACACTCTATCTACAGTAGACCGTACGTAATAAGCTCCCAAGAGGAATATCAGTATTTAAAGTTTTTATAGACATTGACGTAGCAAGGAGGCGGAAGAAAATTACACTAATGCACTCATTACGAGAACATGGGTGGAAACCACGTAACTGATTTCACGGCATTAACTAAGACAGTTCGGTTTTAAAGTGGCTGTTGGGGAAGTTGTGAACGTACCAAAAGAAGCCAATATGACTTTTTTCTTATTTCTGTGCAATTCCTTTCGCTCTTGAGGAGTTTGTCTCCTTCTCATACAGCCAATATAATAGCTTGCCCTGGTAAATATGGATATAATTGAACTAGTTGTTCCCCGGCGTAACATACACCGATCCAGCTGAATCCCGCATGTGTGAACTTTGCTTTACTGGGGAGCATGCAAAGAAAAGGGCCGGCAAGCCCTCCCCTCTTCGAGCCCCCACTCCCATCTGTTCTCCTCCACATTCCCCATTGTGGGCAGATACCCACCTGTAGCCCCCTTGGTACACTCTGTCCCCTACCGCGTTCCC
>JAHWFP010125949.1:0-38364 GCA_023313725.1 Lithobius niger | reverse complement strand
CTAGCATGGAACAACCACACACACTCCAAACCAAAGAAGAACAAGACAGGGCCGAATTTTATTCGGCAGACGAGGAATTTCGCGATATCGTTATCTCGGAAACCACACTTACCCGAGCCGGTGCCGTCCGTTACATCAACCGTTATCTGTCCATGATCCTCTATGGTTACAACACCTTCTACAACGAGCTCCCTGTTGTCTTAGTTCATCCCTCGGATGGTCCACAGCTGGCCTGGGCGATTGCACCCCCTAGTCCACCTCACGAAATGGTGGAAGAACCACCAGCTGCAGCCAGGGAAGAACTAGAGTCTGACGAAGCCTCCTCGAACAGCGCTAACGTCGGCAGCAGTTCGTCCTTATTTAATAACTGGTATTACTGCTATTTCGCTTGCTGAAACCGTATTCGTTTCGCCCTTGTCGTCCTTATTTCCCGACCCCGGCGACCTTGCCGGTAAGTCTAATCTAATTTTAATCCCCGCTTTATCCCATCTGTCCAGGAATGTTAGTTACAATTTGTCCCTTCCTTTACAGATGAAACCTCGGATTCCGGGCTTCCTGAAAGCGGTAGTACCGAATAAGCTGGATAACTTCTAGCATTCTGTCGACAGAATCAATTCGTTTGAACTTAAATTTAAAATTATTAATGACATTTTTTTTATAAATTAATTTTACAGTCAACTAAGTGCGATTGATTCACCTAGGTTAGCTTTCTCTATAGGTTACGTTGATTCACAACCATTAAAAAAAATAGATTTAAATTCTCTGGTGAAAATCCGGTTACCCCAACAAATTCATTACTAAATCGTGCTAAAAAAAAGAAGTAATCGCTCCTCTTAAAGCATTCATAAGAGGAGATGCGCCACTTGTGGTACCCCACTATGCCCGGTACAGGGAAGAACGCCAGAAAGGATGGTAATTTCAGGATTTATTCCAGGGCAACGCGGTCTGTCCTCAGGAGATGTCCAGTGGTTCAAGGATGCTCTAGTAAGGACTTCTAGCAGAGTGGCACACTTTAGGACGAGTTCTTAGCTGGTTAGGGACTATCTCCCAGAGTGAGGCTGAAAGGGGGGGGGGGGGATTGAGGCTTAATGGCGCGTCGACAACTTGGTCATTAGCGCCAACCTCAATCACAGTGCAGTGGTCCGGGTTGCCACTGCACCACACATTACAGAGATGTTATTCAAACCCCTAATCTAAATCTTGTCATACATCTGTACCTCCTGCAAAAACTGAAAAACACCGGACAGGAGGAGAGACTTATCACCCAATTCACGCGCAATGTCATGCGGAGGATGGAAACGACGACGAACACCGTCAAGATGGTGACAATCAACAAAGAAGTGCCGGACTGTAAGTGGCTGTCGACACCAAGAACATTCAGGAGGGTCAAGCCCCCGCAAAAGGAAACAGTGAGTAAGTCGAGTGTGACCAACGCGCAAACGGGCCAACACCACCTCCTCACGGCGACTGCGGCGACACGCCGAGTGCCATTCCTCAACAGTGCCTTTAATAGCACGCAACTTATTACCGACTTGACTGTCCCACAAGGCTTGCCAAAAAGCATGTAACCTCAGACGCAGATTTGGAAAGGCGTCTGAGGGAACAAGGCCGAGATCCCTCTGGAGCGGGCCAGAAACGGCCCCTTTCGCTGCAGAATCCGCTTGCTCATTTCCACCTATCCCAACATGGCCCGGGATCCAGCAGAAAAGCACGGTTTTCCGCCGGCCAGGCAAGCGGGAAAGCAAAGCTTGGACACGTTGTGTCAAGGGGTTCCGAGGATTGTAATTCGCCAAGGACTCCAGGGCACTCATGGAATCGCTAAAGACAATGAAATGCGTGCCCTGAAGGTCAAGGATCCATTCCACCGCCAAACCGAGAGCCAAAAGCTCTGCAGAAAACACAGAATAACCTGATGGAAGGCGATGGGCAACCGTGACTCCCTTACACACACAAGCACAGGCCACGCCAACGTCTGACTTCGATCCATCAGTAAACAGCCGCTGATAACCGGCGTACTGAGAACACAGCCGCCGGAACTCCTGCAAGTACCTTGCTGGTAGAGTGGAACCCTTCGGGAGGGACGCCAGAGCGAAAATGAAAATGCCACCTGGGACAAGCCAAGGGGCCACTGGCATCCCACCAAGCCTCAAGACGCAGGGTGATTTCAAAGGCTATTTCCTGACAGGACTGCTGGAGCCTATCGCGGAAATCACCCTTACCCACACTGCGTCTACCGACTCGCAAGTCTGGCCCAAAAACCATGGACCAAGCAGGACTGGATTGCACAGCACGCAACCGCAAAGCATACTGAATGGCAAGCTGTCGCCGACGAATGGACAAAGGTGGCTCCGAGGCTGACCACTGGAGACGTTCGAAATTCCCCAGTCGCAGGCCACTGTGATGCACAGTGTCCAACATCTGGAGAGTCGAGTCACTAGCTGAAAGGGCTGCAAGGCCTTAAGTACCTAGAGCTGCAGCCAGTACCTGCCACTGGTGGGGGGAATTGAGGCTCAATGGCGCGTCGACAACCCACTGGTGCCACTGGTGGTGCAAGGTACTTCTGTACTATATCCTGGTATCCCATGAGCCATCTCTGCTAGCAGCTACCCCTAGGGGCAGGCAAGGCCAGAGCAATCCAGACCACTGATCTCCAGGGACTGGACCATACATCAAAGTACATAGCATTACTGGAATACATTAATAAAGATAGAGTATACAGGAGCCATAGCATCAAGGTAAAGAGGCCCACTAAGGCCATAGCTTAAGGAGTAGGAGGAAGCTGTGGAAACCGTCGTTGCACTACTGGGCTTTTTCATCAGCTTTATGATCTATTCTGTCCGATACCGGACAATATCTCGGTCCCCTGCGATTATTGCAGAATTCCCTGATCGAATTCCTGTGTTTTCCCACTCCCTTTACTAGATTTCTTTCCGCTTCTTTCTTCTGTTGCACATATGGTGGGGAAAATTACAGCCTGATGGACATTGTAGTAACGTTGAAGTTGTTTGTCGTTTACATCTAGATGGTCTCTATTGAGAAGCAGTAATGCCTTACGAACTTGTTTGTAAATTGTAGCATTCTAGTAATGATTGTTGGAAGAAGCATTTTTCTACATGAAGCCTACTTATTTTGTGATCGTTTGTTCCACAGTGCTAACATTTTCGTTTCCTATTCATATCACGTTGCACTTTTTTGTTTATTTCTTGCTGTCAGGTTCAACATGAAACAACACAAAGAAGAGAAGACCATTCGTCTGCAGGGCAGTGATTGACCACATGCCAGAGCTGTCGCACAGGAGGCTCTTATGCCTGCCGAAAGACTTTTTGGTGACACCGTACACTCACCAAGTGTTTGAGGCACCTCCAAAGACTAGCCAGACTGGGGAAAAGGCAAAATCTGCCTGTGACACCATTGCCCTTCACAACTGGACAGTTCTTCATGATTCCTCAGAGTTGAGTTGCTGTTTGCTCCACAAGGACTGCCAGTAGCTGTGAATGCCTTTCAACCCATGGAATTTCAGCCAACAACTGCAGCGGTGCTTAAAACCACTTTGTGGCACTGCCAATAAAGTCCGGCAGAGCTGTCACCTGACCGCTGCGTAAATACACACGCACTTGCAGAAAATGTGGTGAAGCAAGGATGAAAGAAACGAGATATTGGAATGCCCATTTTATATTCGCAAGTGGGATAGCAAGCCATTGATAAGCCTGAACAACAACCATTCTTGGCCATTGACTTAAACTGAAGAGCGACACAATAAAAAGCATGAGCATTGCTGCGTAATGGATGCCTGTTGTACAAAGCAGAGTGTGTTTTCACTTCTCTGCCAGCCAACACCAACCTTGTATTGTAAAGAACCACGACACGGCACGAGTTGTTTAAGCCTTGTTAGTCTTTTGCCTATTTTTTTTTATGTTGGCAAACAGCTAGCTAACTTATTGTGGTACTCTACACTGATAGGACATTCACTTCTTCAATGTTTAATTCCTTGTGGTTCAATATGGTGATTATTAACTCCTCTAATGAAATGTACATAATCGAGAATTCACACTTCTAACTAGTGGTGTACCGATTCCGGTTCTGAGTACGGTTCCGTGGTATCGGTACTGGAACTGCTATCTTGGTTGGCCGATACTGACTACTTTTCAAAAATCGGCACAGACCACAAAATCACTTGATAGTGTCATCTACGTTATCTTTTCCAAGGGTTTGCGAGAGTTGAGATGAGTGAACTGATGAGTAAAGTGCTCTTGCCCTCTAATAGTCTGAATTGGACATGCTTAGGTTTTTCTGAAAGGTTTGTTTAACTTAGATACAAATATAAATATGAACATTACAATGGCACGTTGAAATTTAAACTAGCCGCTACACCAATTACAGCTAGGCCTATAGCTTTAAACGGACGTAGGATGGTCCCTACCACAGATAAACAGTTTCGGGTAGGCTTGGTGGAAAGAATAGATCCCCACCTTTCAGAAAAACCTAAGCATGTCCATTTCGGACTATTAGAGGGTGCGCAAGACCACTTTTTAATTAGAAAATCACCATATACTTTCATCGCGATGCCATTACCTCTTCACCTTTCAATGGACGTAGGAAGTCCTTACCCAAATTAAACGATTTCGGTTAGGATTGATGGAAAGAATAGATCCCCACCTTTCAGAAAATACGAAGTATTTCCAATTCGGGCTATTAGAAAGCTCGCAAGAGCACTTTGAAACCGAACGTCACTATAACAACCAATTGAACGATGCAGCGCTTGTGAAATTAAGGGGGATAAACTTGAAATAAGATTTTGGGGTTCAATGGTTCCTTTAACCTAAAAGACATATACCACATTTCTTGTCCAGAATTGTGCGCTGAACGTTTTTGCTTCACATTATGCTCTTGGTTTGTTGACGGTTAAGGAGTTATAACCAAAAAAAAAACGCCATTTTTACCGCCATCTTGGATTTAAGGGCTCCTGGGTAAATTTCGAAATGGCTCCAGTATAAAAATGATCTTAGCCATGCACATTCATCATCCCGATTTTCATGCTTTTATGACAAAGTGAACGATTCTTCGGCTCTGCCGCCTGACTAGTGGTAGATCATTTAAATCGCTAAATTTATAGGAGTTTGGGGTGTTTTTTAAGACTCGATTGTCCTCCGGCCTTCACAGATTTTTTTTTTTACCTTTTCTTTTCATTTAAATAGGTACGACGATGCAAATTTTATTGTACGAAGACCATAGAATACAGAAAAAGCACCCTAGCTTTATTCCTATATCCATAGGTATGTTATTTGGCCTATAATTAATCCTTTGAATAAATATATTTTCTAATTTAATTTTAGAGTTTCAGCGAAGAAACTTGCAAACAAGTTAATAAATTTAACAAGCTGACATGCTGTGTTCTTGTGTGCCAGCTATAAAAAGCTGGGACTGAATGAACCACGGTCTTACTTTATGTTTGGTTTTCTACACAGAAGTTTGTACTCTTGAATTACGGTTGTGTTACCTGGAACTTAAAGTGAATTGGCATGTTTTGTGGAAAATATGCGTTATTTACCCATTAGTTGCCTACCCCTACAGCTACAGTGGAAAGGAAGGATACTTATATTGTATATTTATATCTGCCTCCCGGATTACTCAGTGTTATAGTTTTTAAAGTGCAAAATAATGGTCGCTTTGTATTTACTTGAAGAATCTTGCAGTCCAGTCACATCATTAAAACCGATGGCCACTCAAACTAGACAACGGCTCAATGGCGAGAGTCTACAGTAACGTGTGCTTCTTCCTGACAATAGGGACCTGGACAAACTCCCAGCGAAGTAGATTTACGACCTGCTTCACAGTCCCTATTGTCAGGTTCGTTTTATAGTTTTATAATGTTTTTACATGTGCTTTTGTTGATGATTTGTGGGTTACACCCAAAGTGTAGTTTTATTATGTATTAACTTAGTTCCTTTGGCTGTAGTAATTTTTTTTTTGCTTGATAACGGGTCGTATTCTGACTCAAAACGTCGTATTTTTACTGTTGTGACGTACTCACCTTGTTGGCTTTTATTTTTTATTACTCGTTTCCTATTTGTAGAAATATGCCTTACAGCCCTATAGAATGTATGCATCTTCACTCCAGGAATTGTCACTCAAACTTATTTTAACCGTTTTTAATAGCGAGACCGTATTCGTTTCCATAGTAACCAACACAGCGAGCAACAGCCTGAACTGACTGAACCTCCGACAGTGACCTTAGAACAGCGCAGCGGCAACGAGAGCGCCAAAGAGATTTGCGATTAGATAAATACAAATAAATAACGAATATGGATGTAAAACCGTATAGCTCATTTACCTGCTACATAAACATTTAGGCTAATTTTACTAATATGTAAATTAAAGATTTTTAATGACATTATGTGATCGTTTCTGCGAGATACAACCTGCTGACGTCTGCACACTGAAGCTTATTTAAAAAAAACGAAATTGAAACCACTGTCAACAATATGTAAGTGACTGACAGGCTACTTCACGTAATCCTCAACTAATAGACTCGCTAAAAAATTAATAAAAGTACAATAACATTAATACAAAATGCATAAATTTTTACATACGCCCATAAATGTTTGTAATTGATTTATTAATAAACTGCTAGTAATTCTTGCGAGATACTTTGATTAAATACCCCTTCTGCAGCGGGTAGTTGTCGATCTTTTTGGAGCACTCAAGTACCTATTGTGTACTGCCATTCTCATATAATTTCAGTGATGGAGTAAATTGTATATACATACAGTACAGAGTAAATTTGTAAATTTGGGTTTTTGGTCTTGAGTTTTCATTCGTTTGCTTTACTTACTTCATATTATACCAACAATAAATTGTCTGCAAACTTGGAAAGTGGGGCCACCAAATTTTGCGAAAGAAAATTTTGTCCCATCTTGCTTCATATATAAAATTACACTGGTGACAGTAGATCCGTGTAGGTAAACTACATGGGTTTCAGCGCTACTGTTGCTGAACACTTTAACTCCCTCCCTCTTCGTAGTGTTTTACGGATAAAAATGAACACGGGAACATTCATTTTGTTGTATGGAGGGTGGGGGATTACGGCCTTATGGCGTGTCAACAGCTAGGCCATTAGCGCCAATCTCAGTCTGGGTTGCCACGGTGTCACACACTACAGATGTTTAACAAATCTCGAAATATTTGATTTCGCTTTGTGTTCTTAATTTATTAAAAGATTCGAGAATTTGTAAAACGACACATTGTAGTACCAGGTGAGCTTTCGGGTACTCATTTTTTAATCATGTCAAGTTGTACTTTTCTGTTTATTTCTTTTATTAGTCCTGTCCAGGTTCAACATGAAACAACATAAAGAAGAGAAGATCATCCGTCTGCAGGGCAGTGATTTGCCACCTGTCACAGTGGTCGCACAGGAGGCTCTTTTTTAGGTTAAATTAGTGGGTGGATGCGGCCGCTGCGCAAGATGGTGCGAGCGATCCTCTCCACAATATTTACGGAAACACATCTACACAAAATGTCTGCCTAGGGCAAGAGAGGCTCGACCGAGATACCAAAAAGAATTGTAGATGCTATTAAAGGTACAGTACTGTAACCTCAACACTAGGCTTAAAAAAAAATACCTTCGGTTCCTGTAAGTCGACCGTGACTAATTTTTTTTTTTACAAATTTCAGTGACCCAAAATGTTTTTTTGTTCATATTCGTCCGTATTCATATTAAATCGCTTGTCTGTATTAAAGCGCAAAGGGAAAACAAAACAGGAACGCAGGAAAAGGCTTTCAATTGTGCTGCAAAAAAAAAAACCGTAAAATTTTTTATTTTTTAGGCCCACTAATTGATGCAAAGTGCTGTGGGTTTATGCACAAATTCAGTGTACAAACAAAAAGTAAAAAAAAAGTATATTCCGACCCCATTTATCCATGATGTTACAGGAACAAAGACCTTTTTTAGGCCCTAGCTGGTATAATCCAGTACAAGGAATGAAAATGTAATTTTGTCAGGTTTAAGTTCCTGAGGAGCAGAAGTTGGCTCCATTACAAATATAGTATAGCTCCCAAATACAAACCACTCCTGTCACCCATTGACACACAGGGTGGTTAAAGTCTTTACCTGGTTACAAAAATTTATTAAACACAAACTATGTTAGGTACAAACGTACTAGTCCAGTAAAATTAGGTAAAAAAACGGGCCAATAAAGGAATTAATTAGCAACAAGCTACAAATTTGTGGGATGGTCTCAGGTGGCGTGCTCAACAACATACTAAAAGTCCCCTAAAATCCGACCATTGCGTTGTCCGCGATATTGGAAAAATGGCCGCCATTTGGCCCCAAAATACACATTTTCTTCTTTCCCAACCAGACCATTGCCCCTACAAGAAAATCACCTCTATACATAATTTAAGAAAAATAAATTTCTAGCCTTTTTTTTTCGACAAAAATTTTGCCAATTCTGTCAAAAATTGACCCAGTAGTGGAATTTTAGCCATCGAGAAGCACTGCAAATGGCAAAAAATTTAGATTTTTCAAGTTTCTTCCCAAAATGTTGTTTTGACTAAAATATCTCTGAGAAATATCTATTTTATTTGTGTTCTGTTTGTTTGAAAAGGAATTTAAATGATCAGGAGAGTATCTGCGTATTACCCCATGGACGTATTACGAGAAATGGCTTCCAGCAGTTCTTTTTATTTGGCTAATGAGAGTTTTTGTAGTGGACATAATGCTTCTTTTTAAATGCTTTTTTCTCACTAAATTATTCACACTAAACTGAAGCGAATTGGTAAAGTCCTGAAAGCTTTGTTCATGAGCAAGGTGAACTTGTTCCCTTGAAGACTCACCTTCCGTTGTCACAGGTTGGACGAAAGACGATACTGGAGACCGACAAGAAGAACTAGATGAAAAGTCGAGAGGTGCGGCAGCAGGTTGTACGGGAATTCTGTCGAACCGACAGTACTTGACTTGTCGCTTCAGCTTGAAGTATGTTGCTTTCACTTTGCGGAGTTCCAGCTGCAGAGCTTGGAGGTCCGGTGTAACAGTTATGGCGTGACTACATGGAACAGGAGACATTGTAGCAGTGTCGCCCGTAGGGCCAGCAAGAGCCGAAAGAAATGCGGGCGACAGATACGGCAGGGAGTTAGCAGGCGACAAGTGATGCGCCGGTGAAAGAAGACAGGCTGTCGAAAAATCTGATAATCCAGGTTATGGTGACGACAGATGGATGTTTGTGTTTATTTGTCGACTTTAGTATTATTTTACATCGAAATTTTACCTTTGTGCCACAGACAAGGATTACAAGAAAATTAATTTCACACGGAAAAGAGTTTTAATTTTGGAAAATCAACTTCGACGTCAAAGACTGATACATGAAACATGAAAGGTAGGGAATCAACTAATATTTTTTCCCCCATTTTTTGGTCGAAAATTGGTGGTTTTGACCAGTGAGCCCCCTTAAAAATAGTGACATAACCATGCAATTAAAAAAATTTACCTAAAAAGGACCATGGATATTGTGAATTGGTTGTCTTGAAGCCTACGTTGCATGTTAACGTATTGCTCTACTTTAGTTTTTACTTTATTTTGCTATAGTTACTCTCTTCCGATTTAACATGATAACTATGAAGTTGGATGCAATCCATTAATATCTTTTTTGTTACTGTAGGTATCTATCACTGGAATGTCAATGACGGTAGTTACATTTGAATACCTATTTGCAAAACAAACCATAAGTAAATTTATTAGTAAGGTTTGAGAAGCATAGTGGGACTGCATGCATTCAACACACATGCAGTGCTAACAGTCAATGACTGGAGACATATCGCAAAAAGAGTTAACGATTTGTGGGACATGCCAAACCGCACTGTTTCTATGGCGCACTCCGGGCGGGCGGAGGCTTAACTGAGGCACTAACCTGCCTGGGAACTGGTGCAGGAACAGGAGCATACGCAGTCGCAGGCTGGGCAGATGTCGACGGCAAGGCAGCAACCGGGTCCGAAGAACCCAAACGACCCTGCAAAGATGGATGTTGCTGGGTCAACAAAGTAACAAGCATGTCTACCGTCCTCGTCAAAGACCTGTGCTCAGCGCGCAAATCTGCCAAATCGGCAGACGCACTAATTGGCCCAGGTAATGGCACACTGCAAATCTGCGCAAAAGATCGCGTCATCGTCGGTGCCGAAAGTTTGACCTGCTTCCGGGCCTCCGAGTAGAAAAGCCCATCCTTAACCTTAAATTCCTGCACACGACGTTCCTCTACATAAATACGGCAGTCCAGAGAAGAGGCCTGGTGCTGACCACCGCAGTTGACGCACTGCTCTGGGCCAGCAAAGTCAGCGCCCTCATGGGCTGCCTGAGCACAGCTGACACAGGGGGGGGGGGGGAATTGAGGCTTAATGGCGCGTCGACAGCTTGGTCATTAGCGCCAACCTCAGTCACAGTGCAGTGGTCCGGGTTGCCACTGCACCACACATTACAGAGATATTATTCAAACCCCTAACCTAAATCTTGTCATACATCTGTACCTCCTGCAAAAATTGAAAAACACCGGACAGGACGACAGACTTATCGCCCAATTGACGCACAATGTCATGCATAGCTGACACAGGTAGGTTTACCTTTACACGAGTTGCTGGTATGGCCGAGGCGTTGACAGCGGAAACACGGCATCGGATTCGGTACGTAACTCCTGACCTTCAAGCGCAGGTAACCGGCAGTAATGTGCTGCGGTGCAACTGGCGTATCAAAGGTCAGGAAAAAGGTGTCAGTTGGCTGAGCACCATTCTCGCCTTTCCGTGTCAAACGCCTCACAGCCGTAACGCCCTGTAACTTGAGTTCATCCAGGATGACATCATCACTGAGACCTCTCAAATCGAAGCACGTCACGACCGCCTTGTTGCTGTTAAAAGTACGATGCGGCTCGCCACGCACTGGGCATGACCCCAGTGCATTCGCTTTCAAAAGCCTCTTCGCATGAGCATCGTCTGCAAACTCCACAAGGTATCCCACAGCACGGAGCCGAGAGACACTCTTCGGATCAGAACCACAGATCCCTTTCAGGGCTTTGTGTACAGTGAATGGACCGAGTTGCGTAAAATCTCGGCCCTCGCCTGTCACCACCAGAAACTTCGGGACTTGGTCCCGACTTTGACTAAAGTCTGGTAACCGTGCACCAGGCCCAACCATCTCAGGTTCCCTCCTTTGGCGCTTGCTGCTGCGGCGAGGAGGGAAAGAATTTGGGGGGAAGAAATTTTTGCGGGGAGGGGGGAAATAGTTGCCATTGAAAGCAAAAAGGAAGTCGCGGCGGGCCCCCCCCCCCCCCCCAGAAAAGAGAACTCCGCGCGGCACTCGGGTGATGCCAGGCCAGAAGCCGCATATCCAGGGCCCTGCACCAGGAAGCTAACACCACCATCTATCTCGGTGAGGTGGCGGCCTAAGCATGCCGAGAGGCGACGCCATCATGGAAGCCATACTCACCACCTCCCTCGATAACTCAAACAGTTCGGGTCTGTGATGCAGATGGATACAGCACGAGCCACCTCCCCACATCGACAGGACTCGAAAGGTGATAGCCAATTGACCCTAGGCCGGCTCTCCCAGGCCACCCGTCATCCAGAATAAGGAGCCAAAGCCCGAAAGCCAGGATCTCCGCCTCCACGGATTACTGGGTTGCAGCACACAGCCAACATGCTGGGAGATCAGGATCAAAAGCCCAGTGGCCAGAATGGGCAAATTGGAATCAAACCCAAAAGGGGATTCAAACTGCCAAACATCCTCTAAGCAGCCACCCCGGGCTTGGTGTGTCTGGATGTCCCTTCACCTCTTTCTGACTAGTGCTTGTGCCGGCTGTTAAACCTGCCCGCCATACACACCGTAGGCGCACTCGCAAACCGTAGTGTTGAGGTTGCTAGTGTTAAAGACGGACCAAACACCCTCCGCCATGCAGACCCTTGGCACACTAGCAAACCGTGATCTTGGGTTCCCTTTTAGTCGCCTTCTACGACACGCAGGGGTACGGTGGGCTCATTCTACCCATTTTATTTTGCTGGTTCCTGACATAAGTGATGAGGATGAATTTCCATATCTTACTGGTCAACGCCGCCTATAGATCATCAAATGTAGCTTGTCCAATCCCAGTTGTGTCAGCAGATCAGAAAAGCCCACAAGCTCAGCAAAAGCAACGACATGACGTTGTTGTGAGATCTCTATCGGTTATGGACTGCAGCATAGCAAAGTTACATGAAACGTTGTGAACAGGGTATTTTGGAAAGAACATGATTCAAGAAACTTACCACAGTCTTGAGGATCATACGGTTCAGAATGGGGGGGGGGGGGAGATGAGGCTTAATGGCGCGTCGACAGCTTGGTCATTAGCGCCAACCTCAGTCACAGTGCAGTGGTCGGGGTGTCCACTGCACCACACATTACAGAGATATTATTCAAACCCCTAATCTAAATCTTGTCATACATCTGTACCTCCTGCAAAAATTGAAAAACACCGGACAGGAGGACAGACTTATCGCCCAATTGATGCACAATGTCATGCGGAAGATGGAAACGACGACGAAAACCATCAAGATGGCAACAATCAACAAGGAAGTGCCGGGCCGTAAGTGGCCGCCGACACCAATAACATTCAGGAGGGTCAACCCCCCGCAAAAGGAAACAGTGAGTAAGTCGAGTGTGACCAATGCGCAAACGGGCCAACACCACCTCCTCACGGCGACTGCGGCGACACGCCGAGTGCCATTCCTCAACAGTGCCTTTAATAGCTCGTAATTTATTGCCGTTCAGAATGGACAAATGACTGAACACGACGAAATATCGCAACAATACTTAGGCGTGTGCAATCTAGCTGAGAATTTACTTCCGTGTAAAATCATTGGAGATGGCAACTGTTTATTTCAGGCAGGCTCAAAACTTGTTTCTGGGCATGAAGACCTCCACACTGAGATACGAGTGAGAGCAACCATTGAATTATCACTGAATCCACAGCACTACACCAATGGTAGTTCATTAGGAAGGAACTCATCATACGTAGGACTATGCTCTGCCATATCGGGATCAGATCCTTACAAAAAAGTTGATGTTGCAACTTAAGTGTTCATTAGTGAAGCTATCAGAACAACTGAGCTTGGCTCTTGGGCTTCTGTTTGGCAATTACACGGACTTGCCAGCATATTAAATCTTACAATCAGATCGATATATCCACCAATGAACGGCATGAAAGATAAAATGTACCAAGCTTTAAATGATAATTTTTCGCTAACTCTCCCCACAGTCTTTACAGTTTCGCTCTCCTGTATACATTCTGTGGACCCACTTATCGTTTCTAAAACAAGGCCCAATTTGGAATCCGAATAATTTTGTGCCTTGCATTTTAAACTCTCAAGTAGGCTATAGTAAAAACCCACCTGTGTCTTCTTTGACGCCATGCACTTCCATGATAAATTATGAGTCTATCAAAGAATTCTGCGTTGTGGAAGACTACGAAGATAGAACCAGTGAGGCCAGATCACCAAAACTGGTCTCCAACATATCAGATCCACATGTAAAGGATGAAGTTATTGTGATCAGTCATGATTGCAGTAGCAATAAAAAAGAAGGCCGCAACAACTCGGATGCATTGAATGTGCCTTTCGATAAGTCACACGCTCTAACTGATGATGACCTTGACTATCTGAACTCGCCATCACCACGAATGGCTGCAGACAATCAAACTGATAGCAGTGATGGAAGAAAGGACAACGACAAACTTTTTAAACTGACTGAAAACAATGTACAATTAGACTGCATTGAATCGGTAGTTAAAACTGTTGGGATCATACAGGAAGGGGAAGCAGCTTAACCAAACAGAACGAGTTTTTTTTTTGGATACAGAAACCATTCTGTTCTTTTGTTTGTAGCCAGACAAACTACTGCATAGTGTGCGTAACGTAGATAATCACATAATGGCAAATTCATTATCGACACGTCAGTTGATAATATTTCAACGAATGAAATACTATGTGATGACTTAGGAACGTGGAAGCGTACTGGACAACCTGTAGTCTATGCAACATAAGTTGGGAAATCTTTTCAAAAAGTTTCAAGCAGTAAATCAACATAGAACGGGATTAGTTTTTATCATTTGGAGCGACAAGGGAGAAAGTACAAATGTGTCAACCATGCTAGTGGCTTTCTGTACAAAGTTACGAAAATATATAACATAAGCAAAAGTAATGCACAATTTCCTCGTTTGGTGGCTATAGTAAGTGAAATCCATATTGAGAATATGATGGAAGAAAATCTACGCACGTGGTTTTTAGCGCCAAATTCAGTTCTTTGAAAACACTGGGTTATCCATCTTGTTAATGGAGTTTACCAGTTTTATTGTATACGATTCTCCTTTGGCAATTTACTTTAAAAATTTAGATTCGTGCTTAGGATTGGATTAAACTACCAGTACCTGCCGCACCTAACTACCAGCACCTGCCGCACTGGATTGGATTAAACTACCAGCACCTGCCGCACCTAGGAAGGTAGGGGAAGATAATTGTAATTTTTTTTACAGATGCAATACATCTGGTGTGCTAGAGGGGTGCCCCTGGCATGGTCGAATGGCCAGGGGCGCATCTAAGAATTTATATTTAGTTTCCTCTCAGTAAAAGAGAGAGGACAGAATTGTTTTGTCGACGTTGGCGGGAACTTGGTCAAACTGTGTCCTGGAGTTGGCCAACTAAGTTCGAAGCATTCACACTGGATTCTCCGGACATGAAGCTAATTGATGTGACAGTGTTGTGTCTCGGTGTTGGAGAAGTTTGAAACAAGTTGAACTTGATTTCAGACACCGTCGCTCCAACGGCAACTTGTTGATTTCGAGTGGAGTGATAAAGGAATTTGGGCAAGAATTGCTCAAATCTAGTTGAAGTAAAATTTTCGGATTTCCCAAGGTATGGTAATTTGAAGCAGAATTTAATATTTTTTGGCAAAAAATGCACAAAAGTTAAAAGAATATACATACATATCAGCAACCCGCTGAACGATGTGTGGACACTTTGCAATTTCCTACAGCAATGTCCATCGTTGGAGTATGTAAACTTATGGGACGAGTCTATAGATGGTATTGCTAAAAAGTCCTTCGGTGTTTTAAACACAGAACTGAAATGTTTACACCTGCATTCTTGTCAGCCTCTAGAGTATGTAGGTAAAACATTACCTGCAAATTGTAAAAGCGTTCAGGAACTGTGTTTTGCCAATCCGGGCTGGTTTGTTCGTGCTATAGCCATTCAGCCATTAATGCATGTGTTGAGCACCTATATGAATACTCTTAGAGTATTATAAGTCGATTTGACATGAAAGCCGAAGAATGGTGCCAAATCCCGAATACTTTAGGGCATTTGGAAATGCTTTCCTTGCGATACAGCTGATGCCTTTATGAAGCTTATAGCTCAAAAGTGCGTGATGTTACTAACGATGGTATTATTGCAATGGCTGCTCTGCAACATCTAAGGGAGTTAAATGTACGTGATACGAACTGTACACGTAAAAAACGCAACATTTCAAGGACATTCCTCAGTTGCTTATAGATGAAGAGGAAAATGAAGCAGATGATGTGTATTTTCACAAGGGGCATGTCTTTTGAAGAGTTTATAGTTTATACTGGCTCTAGAAACGGGTCCCTAAGGGCTGGTTTGTGCACAAATACGCAACTTGTCGAAAGTCCAGCACTGTAGTACAGTTGCTATATTTAATTGTAAATAGTATGACTAATATTATTTTTAAAATTTTCCTTTGATAATGAAAACAAATTTTTATTTTCTTCGAAAAATAAGGTGCCTAGTTTTTTGTTTAATGCGTAGTGCTTCAGATGTTTTTATCATTCTCAACCACATTTTTTAAAACTTGTTTGCAACCATGAACTCGTTTAGTTTTGGGGATATTTAATGTAACTATTTTAAGGGAAGTTTAAAAGATGTCAAATCGTCGATTTTGACTGCTAGTTTTTATCACTTTTACAAAAATTATCCATACAAAATTCCGGTATTTATATTTTTAGATTGAGCATTTGTTATATATTGTTTTTGTTTAAGGGAAGTGGCATTAAAACTGAACTAAAAGTTTACCCCCTGTTTTTAAGTAATATGTTACTTGCGTCAGTAGCTAGATTCGAACCGCTATTTATTTGGTTTGGAGGCGAAGACATTAACTAATGGGCTGTTGCTCTCGGTTCCCCAGGGCATCTCGTAAAGTTTGGGATGTACTTTTCGCCCACTTGTAGCATATAAGGAAATTTAAAGATAACTGTAGTCTATGGATAATTTTGTGTTGTCCTGATGTGATAGGAATATTTTTTATTGCTACACGAATAATTGCAATGAATAACACAAATGGAAAACTTATTTTCCTTGGCATTCAAATACTGGAATGCCTCTTTAAAGTATACAACACATGACACGGTTTTGCAAAAAAAATTACTGATGCCAGAAGTCTTTGGTAAACTGCCAAATTTCAGTTAAAAGTGTTCTTATTTAAATAAATTTAAAATATGGCATTCTTTGAATATAAATTAGGTGACCATATTATGTTAAATTCGCCACAGTATCATCTTTTGCCTTCACCACTGCGTAGTTGTGTAATAGGGAAATGGATTGTTCTGTTTATTATTTTCTTAAACAATCTGTTAACTTTTTTTCTGATATTTTGTAGGAACCAACCCTGCAACAGGCAGTAAAGGAAGGAAAAAAACTACATCCCACACCAAAATCTTGTCACTAATTAATAAATTACTATCGTATGAAGAGGAGTGGATGTAGTAATGTGTAGATGTAATGTGCACTTATGCTCTTCCCTGAATATATCTTAAGTAGTCTGCATACAATAAACTTTTTCTTTTTGTAAAATTGTTTTCTGATTATTCTCAGCTAAACAGTAAGGGAAGGTAATTTAGGCCACAAAACTTTATCATTTTACATGTCCTAATTTTGAAATATAAAAACGACTACAATTTGGATTTGACAATCTTAAGTTTTTATGTAGTAACAGCAGCATCATTTAAATGTTTTACTAAGCAATTAAAATTCAGGAAATTTATAAAACTGGAAACAGTCTTATGGGTTCAGCAAAGATTTTGTTCAAGTAGTAGCTTTGGCACAGGTTTTACGTAATCTTTAGTTGAGATTAAATGATACAAAATTTGGGCATGTAATAAGAGTGTACAATTTGTTCATGTCTAATTTATTTTCCCTTTGGATTGCGTTTTGTATGGATCACCCAGTAAACATTTAGTGGCTCATCAGAATACAGTTGAACAATAATGCCAACTATCAGGAATCTTATCACTTACATTTTCCTAAAAGGAAAAACTGTTTCAAACAGACCTAACAAAAACATTATTGTGGGTGAAGTTTAACCAAATCCGAAAACCAGCTGACGAAAAGTTATCTTACATTTCAAAAAAGGTTAGAAAAGCAAAACAGAAATCGAAGGGTTTTGCTTGGTACCATAACAGTGTTAGACCCAGGAATGCTCCCTAAAGTTAATGGAAATGATGGTGATGGTACTGCTAATGTCATAGGCTACAGAAAGACAACATAGAAGAAAGCACTTTTGCCGAAAAAAGACTGCTATTTGTTAATTGTATCTCGAAATTAAACTCTTACAAATTTACTTTAAGTTTGATACGGTAAATTTTCTGGAGGTCCGGCATTCTTAAACAAGTGACAGACCAGAGGCCGGAGATTTTCTTAAATTCGTGACAGCAAGCACTATCATTAAGTTTACAGTAATGAACATCAGGTCGTGTTCACGTCAGAATTGACTAGTTCGCTGAACTTGTATGAATGAACTTTCTCAGTGATTACGCTAAAGTCACCAACAACGATGGCTACGCAGTTCACTTTGCGTTCACTGCGTTCTTCATCGACCCACGAGCCGAGTGATATACTATTGTTTGCAAGTGAAAGGCATGCAGCACAATATTTCTTATATGTCAACAACTTGAGAAATTTCCCTCATTGTAGGCCATTAATAATCGGTGGCTCTACATTAAGCCCATCAATGCATTCGGCACAACCAGGCACCCTTCTATAAAAGTTTTAAAAACGATCAGAAACACAAGATTTACTGCATCCTTTTGCGACAGATGTTGCTAGTTAATGCTTTGGGTACGAAATTTTAATCGTGTTGCTACAGTGTCACTTCCCACTAATGGTGGATCCGGTCTTGGGTCTAAACTTCTTCTCTCATAATGCATGGCCCAAAACGTGTTTAGCAAAACAACGACACGTTGCCTTGCTACACCAGAAATCTTTTCCTTCGATATCCCTTCTTTTCGTTTCCATGCACAAAGCGACATCCGTGAACCTTGAAAATAACGTAACTTATTAGCCGGACACATGCGTGCAAACGTGACTAACGCATGAAATATTTGCGTCACTTTCCACGTTCATGAACGCCGTGGAACCTTTTGGGAGGGATGGCAGAAAAAAAGTGAAAATGCCACTTGAGACAAGCCGAGGGGCCACTAGCATCTCCCCAAGTCTCAAGACGCAGGGTATTTCAAAGGCTATCTCCCGACAGGACTGCTGGAGCCTATCGCGGAAGCCACCCTTACCCAGCCCGCGTCTGCCTTTCCGCAAATCTGGTCCAGAAACCATTGACAAAACAGGACTAGATCGCATAGCATACTGAATGGCAACAGGTGGCTAAGCTGGTTGCTAAATGTGGGTCTGAGGCTTCAGCATAGAGGCTGACCACTGGAGATGTCTGAAACGACCCAGTCGCCAGCCACTATGCTGCACAGTGTCCATAAACCATGCATACGTAATCAAGTTTGCTGCGGACTAGGGCTCGGTAGAGGCACAACATGGCAGTGCGATCGGGACCCCTGGCACCCCATGAAGTGCTCCAAAGAACCCGTAAGTTGTTAAGTGCCTGCAAAGCCTTGTCTTTAAGTTGACGCAAGTGTGGAAGCCAAGACAACCTGGAATTGAATACCAGACCCAGGAAACGTGCCTGTGGGACCACAGGAATCTGTACTTATTCCAAGCTCAGGCAAGGATCTGGGTGCAGTGTTCATTGACGGCAAAAGTGGATACACACTGTTTTATCCGGAGAAAATAGGAAACCATTACTGACTGCCCAGCTCTGGAGTTTTTTAATTGCCAGCTGCAGCTGCCACTCGCAGATCTGCATAAGAGCTGCCTGAAAGTGTAGGCCGAAATCAACAAATAATTGACTGGGGAACAGCAGGTTGCTGAGCAATGGGGTTGATCCCAATAGCAAACCGGATAACACCAAGAACACCTCCTTGAGGCACACCATTCTCCAAAACACACAGGCGGGAAAGAGACATCCCGACACGAACGTGAAATGCACGGCCCGAGAGGAAAGGAACAGCTGTATCCGTCCTCTCAAGCCAAAACAATTTATTGGAAAAGGTTCAGGCATTTTTGGAAAGCCATCTAAAGCCAAATACAAATGTCATGTTGGCATTGACGGACAAGTGCAAGTACTGAGCAAAACCCAAGGATTTGTAAAGACCCCATATCCAGGTGCGTCGATCAAAACTCAAAAGTACAACAAAAAGATATACACAGAGACAATTCCAGCAGTGAAGACGACTCACATGTGGGCACTTTCTAGGGATACTTATACAACACCTGCTGTTTTAAACTTGAATTCTGAAAAGGTTGATTCACCAAACCTGAATCACCAAAATATGAAAGATAAAGACCTAACACCAAGCGATGAAGAGGAGCCAAGAAATGACTATATTACCAACATTGACGTTACTGAATGAAATGTGTGTACAAAAAAAAACAGCAAATTACTGAGTGTCAGAAGACCAGCCTCGTTTTCTTTTGAATTGGCAGAAAGTGAATGAGAAGTAATCAACCTAGAGGAAGGCAACACTTACAAGGCGAATGGTATGAACTATTTTATAAAAAATTCACAAAATACGTACCTTACTGTGCTATTCGGTTTACTTACAACCGAGTGAAGAAACAACAATTTTACCAAAGAGAATGGTAACTTCCTTTTTGCGAAAGGAGTGTGCAAAAGTGAGCCTTGTGTTCAGTACGAATTTTCGGTACATAAAGAACCGACAGGTTTCCCAATTACAGTGAATGTAATGACTTCGAAACCTGTTAGTCAGTCAAGAAGTTGCAAATACCGCAAATTCCCGTCACTTAAAAGGAACAACAAGAAAAGAAGCTGCAAACCGTGTTATTGAAGTGGAAAGTAATAACAAATATTACCATGAATGCATCACGAATGCATCATGGTAACTAGTGAAAAGTCAATACAGGCTGGTGATATTATGGTTTTAAAAAATAAGCCAGTAATTAGTCAACTTACTCATGAAGCTGTCAGTAGCAGTCGACATTCAAAAAACCTTTTTGAAGATTGTACTACATCCGGAGTATTATTTCAGGTGCAGACAGTATTTCTAAGAAGATTGTTGGATACATTAGGAACAATCCAGGAAAACCAATGCAGTTAAAATTGTACACAGAGTAACAACTGGAACTATTCTTGAACCAATGTCTACGAATGCTATAGTTTGATTCTACTGGTTCGTTGAGCACTATAGTTTCTCTTGGAAAACAAGTACAGTATTATGCATTGGTATTTAAATATCCGAAGAAAAATTGTACAGTAATACCCCTTGCTGAATACATCATAGACATGATTTTATTGAAGCTTCTTATCATTCCTCACTGAATTGTGACAGACGACTCTTGGGCGATGGAGCCAGGCGGTCTGCATAGCATTCAATTTTCAGTCTGTTTTATTGTATATTAAGTCAGTTTGGAAAAATATTCAAAAAGGAAAAGAAAAACTTGAAGGACGCATTATTTTTTATATTTACTGTGCTCATGTTTTAAAAGTGTTGATCAACAAAACACACGAGCTTGTAACCTTTAAAGGAACACAGAACCTTTTGAAGTATGGCTATAGTTGGTTACAAAACTGCGTTTCTTTGAAAGAAATTGACTCAAGTTTTCAAGCAATTATGCATTATATGCCTTTGTCATATTCATTATGTGTGAAGTCCAGTAAAGACCATTTGAACTATGAAAAGTCAACTGATGACCCTTTGGTGTCAACAGAATACATGGCAGCTGATATGGATATGAATGCAGTAAATGATGAGTTTTCTACTGCAAATTCACCATTGTACATTTTGTCACCATTTGAGAAACATTACTTTGACTTGCGTGATACTTGTGAAACTAGAAGCCGAAGATTGTGCTAGTAGTTACTACTGCCCCGATATGATTGAGCATTTGTTGAAATATTTCATACGATGATGTTCCATTGTGGACAGGGGTGTTAATTTCTACTTTACCAAATGAGATCACACATGTATCTAATGAAACAATAGAAAATCACAATTGGTCGGGTGTCCACTACACATTTCTTGTGATAAACTTATTTCTTCTGCCGTATCAATGACATTCCTTCCCGTGCATCTTTTACAGCGTTTAGATATGCATTTAGTTTGAAATCTTTCAATTCACCCGCAACATTAAGATGCAGTTTTCTGACCAAACCAGGAACACTAGCATTTGTTCTATTTCAGGATGTGGTTCAAACACTGAAAACTAATACACCTCCACCAAACGCTCTTACTCAACTAGCAACCTGTGAGCACATATTTCTACGTACTTTTTACATTTGCTTTCGTTATGATGAAAATCAACTTTGTCATTCTCAATTGAAATTTCCAAAAATGTTTTCTATGCTCAAAAGTTTGGTCCTAATAAACTCAATATTAAATATTTACAATGGTGAAAACTTATTGTGCTATCTTCAAGGTATGGAAAAAATCAGGGGAAATGCAAAAATCAACAATTTGTTGCAGTACACGTCATGTAATGAAAAATATTAACATGTATTGTCAAAAGTATTACCAAGTATACCTCCCTTCAACCGTGGAATACTTGGTGTTTGGTGTTCTGCTAAATTGGTCCACTCTGCATACTCTTTGGAAATACATCAGATCATCAATGTGCTTCTACGACCTTGTATCACAAATGACGTTTGTCAGAAAAAAAACCCTTTGCTAGGAAATTTGCAATTAGAGAATGATTTAATTCAGTTAATAGTAAAGATCATTTCAGTTCCTTTAAAACTCACCAGCCTTAGCAGATATGAACTCGGTACTTTACAAAGACAAAAAACTAAAAAAAAAAAAAAAAAAAGTAAATTGAAGAGGAGTTTTTGCGTAAAGGCCATAATTCTGCTTTTCAGAAGCTAGCCTTAAGTATACTGTGGTAATTTAGAAGAAAATCTTGATGGCAACACGATTCACAATTTACACCCGTACGTATAATTTAAAAAATATCATTTTGGTACAGCTCCTCCAAGCACAGAGTAATATAATACACAAGTTTCTATTACCCTTAACATAAGGTTAAAGTCTCCAATTAATTACAGGGATAGACCAGCAAACACTCGGGGCATTATAGAATTATTTGTACGAGAGAAGTTTAGTGGGAATTAGTGAAGCTGACCTACTGACAAAAAATGTGCACGCAATGACATAAATGCTGGAAGGACTCCAAGACACGTAGGACTTAAACAGAACTCTCTGTTGAGCAATTACATATTTCCACGTTGCGGACAGCCTTCCTGCTGATATCTCGCGTGATTTATTGGAAGGCATTGTTCCTTTTGAAATTAGCTTTGTGTTGCCGAAGTTCATTAAAAAAAAAGCACTTAGCATAGAAACGATTAACGAACGCATCACTAACTTCCCTTACACTGGCAGTGACAAAAGGAAGAGTGTCTTCCTATACCTGACAACTTTTTGAGAAAAAAGAAGCACTGAATCAGAAATATCAGCAGGACTGGGGCGACTGGTGGCCCTGTTCAAGCTAACTGGGGCATAAAAATCAGATTTTTGAAACATCACCTGTGCACCATTTTTAAATTCTTTTAATTTTATTAAAGAAATATTTCCTAATGTGATTTATGCTTCTTTACACCCCTTTTTTATTTTTAATCTAACACAGTCGACTTCCGTAATGTCCTGCCAAGGCCAAGGAATTAAAAACGGAGGCAGGGTTAGGGGAGGGAAAGGGAGAGGAGTGTCTGAACAGGATGATTACGTTTAACAGTATTGCGATTGAACCAGCTCACCTGCTAACTGAAAACGTTCAAGTACCAGCGCCACTAAACAGGAAGAACGACACTGCTGCATTGCAGCCATGTTGGAGTCATTTGTCCCATTCTGCATCAGATGTCGCCGTATAATTTTTTTAATCAAATTTTTATTTAGCTTGTCGGGCGTGTCCTCCGTCCAGCTGACATCGTTATTTGCATTAGAAATAATTTTTAGTAACTGACATTGTTAGTAGTAGTTGGATGAAAACAAAAGTGGGAAAAAACCCAAATATTACTAGTTTTAGTCTCTTTTACTGCATGCACGAGGGTGGTCACAGTTTTTTGCTCCGAATAGTGGTTGTTTTGACGGAAAATGTTAAATTTTTTTTGACGGCCTTGCCTATTATAGTGATGGAAGGGGAGGAGGAGAAAGGAAGGGAGGGGGTGTCACAAAAAACGCTGTGATGGCTTGGGAAGTGTGGAATTGGCTACAATTGGAAAAGTCGGCTGAACAACGATGCTGTAATTAAAAAATTGGAAGTCGTATTTTCAAGATGGTAGCGGCATTAGGCCTATTTGTGCCTTAGGCCAGTCGCACCAGGTTATTTACGTGGGAAAGTTGATGGATTTCATTTCCGTATTATCCAATTTAATTAATTCTGAATTCGAGATACGCTGAAATACGAGCAAGCCTCGTTCGAATTTTCGGGTAGTTGCACTGAATGACCGTTGATTTGAACGGATCACTTTGGGCCAGTCCACTCACAGGCTAGAAGGAGACTGAGGTTGACATATGTGAGAGGCCTACTCCGCATGATCGATCAGAAGGGCAACTCCGTGCTTTATAGACTGTCGATGTGGTTGATGAATTTTGATAATTCGAGATGCGATGATTCCGCCTTTTGAGTCCTGTAAATGTGGCGAGTGAGTGATTTCCGTGGGCCGGAGATGGTGAACGTTTCGAGGCTATTGTGAGATGTGATGAGGCCCAAATATTGATTTTCGTAGTATAAACATTGAGTGGAGTTTGTTATCGGTGCTGGACCTGGACTTGTTAGGTGATCGTTGTGTAGTATACGCCACCTTGCGAAAACGTTTTTTATGCTGGTGTCGTGCACGCCTTTCCTGCCGAGGGGCGGCGATCGCTTGCGGCGTAGATGCAGCTTTAGCATAGGTTGTGATTGAATTTGTGGTGGCTTCCCATTGCGTGTCCGTTGTAGTTCTGGGCATTGGATCCTGTCTTTCGGCAGTTCCCAGCGAGCCCAGTTGGCACATGTTGGAATAGTGCACTTAATGATGCTACCTTGGGGGTGTGGTGTTCTAATGAATGTGAAATGCAGGGGACTTGCCTCAAGGAAGTGGGTATCTGATGCACCCGGAATTGTGTGCCTCAACTGCGGGGCCGGGGCAGTAAATTTGGTTTGTTTGGTATTTAATTGCTATGGGACAAGTCAGCTTGTTCAGTTGTACAGGGTGAGCCTTCTAACATCGACCGGTATTTGTACCAGGTGATGATTGTAGTCTAAGTGAAGGTTTAGCAGTTGAGCGTGTAGCGGCCGAAGCTACGACTGTGGAGGTGCTTGTAGCCTCGCCGACATCAAGATGGTTTTGACCTTTAACTTCTAGTTGTGGTGGCGGTTTTTACTTTTGCGGAAAACAGCACACGTATGCTACTGGCCCAGTATGGGTAACAGAGTCATTTGTCCTAACTGTAGGCTAACCAGACAACTTTAAAGGGGGGGTATTCGCTGCCACCAGGTGGGTGTTTCTAAATGCAGCTCTAAGTTTAATTATTAAGTGGTTTTTTTAAGAACTATAACTTCTACATTTAGTCTAACTAGCAGAAAAACAAGCGTTTTACAAACTCGTAGGTTTATTAAAATGCAAACAAAATATAAAAACAATTACATTTGAATTCGACTAGTGTCACAAGAAAATAGGCTTTAAATTAAAGCACGGCGATTTTTACAACAGGAAAAATCAACAAGAATTTACATTAAATTCAACTCAAACTTCAGACAACTGG
The DNA here is from genome assembly GCA_023313725.1 of Lithobius niger. Lineage (NCBI taxonomy): Eukaryota > Metazoa > Arthropoda > Chilopoda > Lithobiomorpha > Lithobiidae > Lithobius > Lithobius niger. The sequence goes on along the minus strand of JAHWFP010125949.1, from coordinate 13,255 downwards.
ATGAAGAGTAAAACGACAATTTCAATTAGAAAATGTATGTGGGACCTCGGGAACTTTCTTTAGTGACTCGCGATCTTCTCTCCATCTTTACTTTACAAGCACCACAGTGCCGTACAGGTGGCAAAATCTAATACATTTGTGCATGCGGGAAACATAAATTATATAAAAATAATGCACAAAAATACAATATTCCAAAATTGCAATACCTTGAGACCAGAGAACTGACTCTTTCTAGGACGCTAACAAGAAGCTTGGATGCACTGCAGAAAGACTAGTGCTTAGCAGCGATGGGACTGAAGTTGATGATGATGATGAGGTTTTGAAAGAGTTCAAAACCAATACTTTTCAGGTACTTAGAAAATGGGGAGATTTTTGTACCTTACATTGAAGGAGAATCCTTTTTTGAAGGAAACATGATGTTTCTTGTGATCGACAAGCGAGTAGATAGTCAGCCAATAATGAACATTTGGAGAGCCACAACATTGTTACTAGCGTCATACTATACTATATTTGACCTTCAGTACCCTCATGATGCCTGCAGTACCTTGGAGTTCATACAGAGGTGTTTTGCAGACATTAATCCCGAAAAATGGAAAAAAGACAGCAAACAGTTCGGGTCCGTGATGCAGATTACAGTACAAGCCGCCTACCCACAACGACTGGACCCGAAAGGTCATAGCCAATTGACCTTAGGCCCACTCGCCAGGCCGCCCGTCCTCCGGAATAAAGAACAAAGCCCGAAAGCCAGGATCTCCGCCTCCATGGATTACTAGGTTGCAGCACACGGCCAACATGCTGGGGGATGAGGATGAAAAGCCCAGTGGCCAAAACGGGCAAATTGGAATCAAACCCAAAAGAGGATTCAAACCACCAAACATCCTCTAAGCAGCCACCCTGGGCCCGGTTTGTCCGGATGTCCCTTCACCTCTTTCCGACTAGTGCTTGCGACGGGTGTCAAACCTGCCCGCCATACACACCGTAGGCGCACTCACAAACCGTAGTGTTGAGGTTGCTAGTGTTAAAGATGGACCAAAAACCCTCCGCCATGCAGACCCTTGGCACACTAACAGACCGTGATCTTGGGTTCACTTTTAGTCGCCTTCTACGACACGCAGGGGTACGGTGGGCTTATTCTACCCCCACCCCACAGGGGGAGTGCGGTATGGATACTAGCTTAAAAGAAAAATAAATAAAGTGAGTTTGCAAACTAAATTTTACAGCATAGAACGCAGGTAAATACCAATGACGAAACATCAGTTAGTCAGCGGTGCATTGCTAAAACATTCAATGTTTAGGCATGCAGAGCAATTGCTTTAACCAGGGTTGAAGCAAATTTTTAAGTCATTATAAAATGTAAACAACTTCCAGATGCTGCAGCAAACAGGTATGGTGCGACTTTTGGCTTGATAATGGCTTTATTATACATAATTTCTTATTAAAATGTTTTCAATATTGCACTACTTTGCTTCTTAATATATTTTATTAATATTATACAGCAATAACAATGTTCGGGAGGGGCAGCACAATCTGTTGCTCCTATTTATGACCTAGGATGTAAATATGGATGTTTTAAAATTAAAAAAGCTAAACAAGACACATAGTAAAATAGTCGACTAGCAGAAATGACAGAAACCCAAAAAAAATAAGCCCCTTCCACATAGTTATAAATCAATTGCTGTCGACTGTTGTAGTCTGCCACACAACGATGGCTCGTTTCTTCTAGGATTTGGCAGCCCTCAGTTCCGTAAGATGAACATCTTTCAGCACAGTTTAAATTAAGCAATTCTTAGGTAATAGCTGCCTGCTAGAAATGGCGATATTATAATCGTCGAGAATTTTGCAACTAAAGAAGCCATGACGAAGATAAATGTAACTGGGAAAAATTTCTCTTTGCGGAAGACTTTTATTCATCATCATTGTTGGGATACTTAGAGTGTCAGCATATTCTGCTGTACGTGCATGGCTACTTTTGGCAATCAAAATTACGTTTATGTTGTTGCCACACAAGGATTTCTTTGTAGCTGCTGCACACCAGTGAAACTAAACAATCTTGGTATGTGTATTAAGAAATTTATGACGCTAAATCTAATTTCAGCCAACAAAATAATGAAAATGTGAAAAACATGGAGTCTTGTTTGATTCTGTATTGAGAGGGGAAGTTGGATAGCTTGTAATTTGAAAATTTATGGTTTAGTTCCCCACTTCTCTGAAATAATTCATACATTTTTTACTTGCTTTATTCTTCAGGCGTGCTTTTTCCATTATCAAGATGAGTGATTCATCAATCCTATTATTAGACTGGTTACCAGAATACTTGCTGTTTTTATTCTGTACTTATTAGTGTCCTTCCTTTCAAATTATTTTTTCGAGAAATTGACACCCTGTGTGGCACGAGAGCATATTTCTACTTTTCTTTTATTTTTTATTAGGGAATGTGTAACTTGTGGTACTACTGTTTGCACAATAATATCTGACATGCGTAAGTGAGCAGATGACTATGTGGCCGGACATCTGCTGCATATGGTTACAGGTATTTTAGAATAGTATAAATGTATTTTAAAGTAAACAAGTTTTCAATGTTGGTTTTGCTTGGAACCCAGGGAATATTTAAGTAGGCCTGACCTGAATTCCCTTTAAGCTCTTGTAATTAATAAGAAACTTAGCACAATTCACTTTTGTTTTACAATTAAACCAGCCCACCATACAACAGCATTTTAAAGTAGTGGCTGCAGGTCCCCTTTATAAGCAGCATCCATGGCTAATTTCACTCTCTCCCGACGTTTTGGACCTAAAAATCCACTAGTCACTGAGCTCTCGGCACCAGGACTCCCAGCCACATTATTTCTAAGTAATTTTGACGATCTTGGACGTAGCCGAATTTTTAAGTAGCTTCCTTCCTTTAGAGTCTATGTCCGGTTTAGAGTTAAGAAAGGGCACATCTTGGGGGGGGGGGAGGGGGTTTGAGGCTTAATGGCGCGTCGACAGATAGGTCATTAGCGCCAACCTCAGTCATAGTGCAGTGGTCCACCGATCTTGGTCCGATTATTTTAGGAGTGTTTTAATTTAGTATTACGAAGGTAAACTGATTTAAAGTGAGGGATCTAAGCCTAAATAACTGAATTAAATAGCTTTCGGATCATATATCTTTGATGCCGAACGGTTCGATTGGTGTCATTAAAATTTCTAATGCGGTAAAACAGTTACGACACGACCCCAAATACCGAATTTCGTTGGTCTATGTAAATTCTGGGCGAAACAATAAGAGTTCAAAGTTAGAAGTTTAACATGGAAGTTCATGCTGAGGCTTACGCCTTGATTACATAATACACTCAAACAAATCCTAATATATTGCGTGCCTTGTATATTAAAATATATCCTTTACGTTTATTGCAGTAACCAACAATGAAGATTCTATAAGTATCTTGTGACCTCATAATTGGTGTAAAACTAGGATATCAAAAGTCCTTTGATGCTCTACAGGCAGTAAAAGACCAAAAAATGTCTGCCTTGTTTATATTTCAACATTCAAATAAACAATAAGGAATTTTCGATATGTTGCTAGCTTGATGATGTAGCTGAAGTCGTTGAGCCGGCAAAGTTGAAAACCTTTGAAGAGAGCCACTTAGATTGTGCTGAGAGCTCAACAGTTGACATGCTGCCCTTTAACTTGCCTGAAAGTCTCTGAATTATTTACTGGAGAATCTAACGACACAGCCACACAGTATATGTCACACGTCCTACCCGAAGTAATTTCCTAATAAAACAATGAATCCGGATGGCCATAATTTGGAATCATGTGGAATATGTCTTGGTGCCCACGACTGAGGACAAAATTTCGAATTTCTGGAGAGCATTGACATGACAGGCAAACAAGAAGACCTATTCTTTCAAGGGTGCACATTTGTTATCGGCACTCACTGGAAACAAAGTTTTACATGGCTTCGGAGGGAAGAAGGAAGCTGGGGGGGGGGGTAATAGAGATTCAATGGCGCGTGGACAGCAAGGTCATTAACGTCAACCTCAGACACAGTGCAGGGCACAGCGACATTGGTTATTTGGACCCACTCGTCAGCTATAGGCTTTGCAAATACCAATTATAAGCTCTAAGGAGCATTTATGATACCAGCATTACTAATTCATGATGGAAACACGCCTATGTTATAAACCAATAATAGGCCATAATGCATACACTGCAAAGCATCTTAACTACACTTGTGTAACCATTCAGTACCATAGCAAAGTTAAATGCACCAGTGCAGAATAGTGACAGTCATTTGTGTGCAGTTTTCGAAGAATTTTCGGGCCTTAAGCAAACATTTGCATTTGTCACTTATTTCTGTTACACCATTACAAGGTGTGGTTGTCTGCAGAAAATTAAAATTAAACAAGTGGTTTTGACAATTTTGAGCCTTGTAGCTGATACCATAAAAAATCAAAGACCATTAGTATTTGTAGTAGGAATAATATTTTTTTTAAAGCTAAAATATTTTCTCCCCGTTTCAAAAAAAATAAATTTCATTTACTTTTGGTCAACAACGGGTGAAGTATGAAACTCGACTTTTTTCTCGCAACACTGCTCTTGCGATTAAACCCTTCATTTCGGAAGAAAAAATCATCTCTGTAGTGAACGATTTTTTTGATGTTTATAACCCATAACCGCCTGAAAAAACGTTCATACCATTTTTTTTTAAGTCTATGGTACTTGGGTCGATTCTCGGATTCGAACCGGCATTCTCACCACTGGGCTGTGACTGCCCGCTTTGCTCGTGGTCCCCGGGGACCCCTCACAAAGCTCGCGCTGGGACTTAGTTTTTCGCTGTTATACGTTGAAGGCGTACGTTCGTATCTAGGCGGTTATGGGTTAGCTGAGGGTTGAGAAAATACTTGATTGCAACCAATAACCCATAACCGCCTGAAAAAACTTTCAGACCCTTTTTGGGTCGGTTCTCGGATTCGAACCGGCATTCTCTTGGTTTGGAACCGACGACGCTTACCACTGGGCTGTGACTGCCCGCTTTGCTCGGGGCCCCCGGGGACCCCTCACAAAGCTCGCGCTGGGACTTAGTTTTTTGCTGTTGTACGTTGAAGGCGTACGTTTGTATCTAGGCGGTTATGGGTTAATTCATCTGTAATGCAGGATAAGCTCATCGATCATCGCAGTAGATATGGCATATATGAGAACAAACAGAAAGCTATCTTACTGCAAATGAGGAGGGGGGGATTGAGGCTTAATGGCGCGTCGACAACTTGGTCATTAGCGCCAACCTCAGTCACAGTGCAGTGGTCCGGGTTGCCACTGCACCACACCTAATCTAAATCTTGTCATACATCTGTACCTCCTGCAAAAATTGAAAAACACCGGACAGGAGGACAGACTTATCGCCCAACTGACGCGCAATGTCATGCGGAAGATGGAAACGACGACGAACACCATCAAGATGACGACAATCAACAAGTAAGTGCCGGACCGTAAGTGGCCGTCGACACCAATAACATTCAGGAGGGTCAACACCCCCGCAAAAGGAAACAGTGAGTAAGTCGGGTGTGACTAATGCACAAACGGGCCAACACAACCTCTTCACGGCGACTGTGGCGACACGCCGAGTGCCACTCCTCGACAGTGCCATTAATGACCCGTAATTTATTACCGTCCTGTCTGTCCCACAAGGTTTGCCAAAAAGCGTGTAACCTCAGACGCAGAGTTGGAAAGGCGTCTGAGGGAACAAGGCTGAGACCCCTACCGAGAGGGCCAGAAAGGGCCCCTTTCGCAGCAGAATCAGCTTGCTCATTCCCTGCTATCCCAACATGGCCCGAGATCCAGCAGAAAAGCACGGTTTTCCGCTGGCCAGGCAAGCGGGAAAGCAAAGCTTGAACACGTTGTGTCAAGGTGTTCCGAGGATTGTAATTCGCTAAGGACTCCAGGGCACTCATGGAATCACTGAAGATAATAAAATGCGTGCCCTGAAGGTCAAGGATCCATTCCACCGCCAAACCAAGAGCCAAAAGCTCTGCAGAAAACACAGAATAGCCTGATGGAAGGCGATGGGCAACCGTTACTCCTTTACACACACAAGCACACGAAACGCCAACGTCTGACTTCGACCCATCAGTAAACAGGTGCTGATAACCGGCGTACTGAGAACTCAAGACGCCGGAACTCCTGTAAGTACCTTGCTGGCAGAGTGGAACCCTTTGGGAGGGACGTCAGAGCGAAAATGAAACTTCCACTCGGGACAAGCCAAGGGGCAATTGGCATTCTCCCAAGCCTCAAGACGCAGGGCATTTCAATGGCTATCTCCTGACAGGACTGCTGTAGCCTATCGTGTAAATCACCCTTACCCACCCTGCATCTACTGACTCGCAAGTCTGGCCCAAAAACCATGGACCAAGCAGGGCTGGATTGCACAGCACGCAAACGCACAGCATACTGAATGGCAAGCTGTCGCCGACGAATGGCCAAAGGTGGCTCCGAGGCCTCAGCATAGAGGCTGACCACTGGAGAAGTTCGAAATGCCCCAGTCGCCACACGCAGGCCACTGTGATGCACAGTGTCCAACATCTGGAGAGTCGAGTCACTAGCCGAATCATAGACCATGCACGCATAATCAAGTTTGCTGCGGACAAGGGCTCGGTAGAGGCGCAACATGGCAGTGCGATCGGCACCCCATGAAGTGCCCGACAGGACCCGCAAGATGTTAAGCGCCCGCAAAGCCTTTTCTTTAAGCTGACACAAGTGTGGAAGCCAAGATAACCTGGAATCGAACACCAGACCCAGGAAACGTGCCTGTGGGACAACAGGAATTTGTGCCTGTCCCAAGTACAGGCAAGGATCTGGGTGCAGTGTTCGTTGGCGGCAAAAGTGGACGCACACAGTCTTGTCCGGAGAACACCGGAAACCATTACTGATCGCCCAGGTCTGGACTTTGTTAATCGCCAGCTGTAGCAGCCGCTCGCAGGTCTGCATGCAAGCTGCCCGAAAGCAAAGGCCGAAGTCATCGACAAACAAAGACTGGGGAACAGCAGCTTGCTGAGCAACGTGGTTGACGCTGATCCCTATAGCAAACAAGATGACACTAAGAACACCTCCTTGAGGCACACCATTCTCCAAGACAAACGGGCGGGAAAGAGTCGCCCCGACACGAACGTGAGAAGGACATGAGGAGGATGTGTTAATATCCCACATAAAACATGCATTTCTGGCATTTGCTAAGTAACATATTTGACCATGTTGTGTTCTATTGTTATGCCACTGCATTTAATAACCATGCATTTTTCTTGTGCCTTTGCAGGCAAAATTCAATCTGTCAAAAACTATGAGTTATAGCACAGATCTGATATTTTTCTGATGTCATCCCACTGTATTGTATTTAACAACCATGCATTTTTCTTATGCCTTTGCAGCAAAATTCAATCTGTCGACAACTACGAGTTATAGCACAGATCTGGTATTTTTCTGTTGTCATGCCACTGTATTGTATTTAATAACCATGCATTTTTCTTATGCCTTTGCAGAAAAATTCAATCTGTCGAAAACTACGAGTTATAGCACAAATCTGGTATTTTTCTGTTGTCATGCCACTGTAATGTATTTAATAACCATGTATTTTTCTTATGGATTTTGGAATTTCTTTGTCATGCCACTGTATTTAATGCCCATGCATTTTTTTTTACGTCTGCACAAAAATTCTGTCTGTCGAAAACTACGAGTTATAGCACAGACTTGGTATTTTTCTGTTGCCATGCTACTATAATGTATTTAATAATCATTCATTTTTCTTATGTCTTTGCAGCAAAAACCAATCTGTTGAAAACTTTTGAGTAATAACACAGCTTTTATATTTTTCTTTGTTTGCCACTGTATTTTTGCCGTCTTTGGTCGAAAACCTGAAACTACAAAGTGATTTGCAAGCCCTTCTTAAATAGCTACATTCAGTATTAAGGCATTAAGGACCACTGAGGTTTTTTTGCAGTGGTATTTAGTCCAGAAACCATATATGGACCACGGAATATAATACCTAAGGCTGCACCGAGTGGGATTTTCCTCACCGTGCAGATGCCGAACAGATTAATTTTAAAATAACTTGCTCGAGCCGAGCTACCGAGCATTGTCACAAACAGAACAAAACTAAAAGGACACTTTACCTACGCTACATTATTCTAAAACTTGCTTATTTTGTGAGAACAAGTAAACTCGTGTGTCATGAATACCTCAGGAAAAGAGATCAGCTCAACTCTGTTACTTGTTACAAAAATTTTGCCGTGTTCTAAGTTACCAGTTTACTAGGAAGCTCGACTCAGGAGCTTGACATTGGCACGGACTAAATATTATCTCCCTTTCAGTGTCGTTTCCCTAACTATATAGGGAAGCCAAGTTAAGCTAATTGTATTTTGCATAAAGTTAGCAATGCATCAAAATGATACACACCCAGTCAGTTAAGCTGTAACTATTGCATCTTTCTTGTGAATGTCATCCTGATTGAAGGGTTGGTATCCCCACAGCTTTTTCGGTGGTTTTCGGGGTGAAGTGTGGACTCAGCCTTAGACTTAATAATTTTGAGTTTTGGACGATTGTTCTGCAGTTAACACAAGCATGGAACAAGTAAAGAAAGAAAAAAGAGCAAGCCATGCACATGTCTGCATTGCTGTTTTCACTGGCTGATAGGCGGAGAAAAAAAGGAAAGGATTGGGCAAGCCGTGGAAACAGGCAATAAAGCTGTGAAATTTATTATTTATTTTAAAGATAAAGTCAGTTTACTTTATCTTCATTTACTTGCAGTCCCCGGATGCTACGACGGGTGTTTCTATATTATTTATCTCGAATATTTTTATTCACTTGTTCCCTTTTCTCTCTTGTCTCTCTCTCGTGTCAGTCTCTCTGTCTCTCGTTCTTGCTTTATTTCGTTTTTTTTTTATTTGTGTGTGCCCCCCCCCCCCCTCTACTGTCTTTCAGCTGCACCCTCCGCACATTAGCCACTGAACGTGATGTACCCATGCTCAGCACGTTTCACGACTCAACGGTTGCAACTGTAACTCATAAAGTAAAGCAAAATGCTGAGGAGACATTTGACAAACCACACAAATTGTATGAGGGCAGTGGGCCGTGCTGACCATCACTGCCCTAGTTATGCATTTGCAAAGAAATCATTGAAGTGGTGGTGCAAGCTCTTCTTCTGGTTAAGTTAGCATTGTGAATGCCTTCGTGCTGATGAATTTTGCTAAGATACAGTCACAGCTGCCTTTGCTGCCTTTGCAGATATATAAAACCGTTTCACAAAACCTTGATTTTGCAATTAATTGGCTATTTTGGAAATCTGCAAGGCAAGAAACCAGTAAGCCTGCATTCACTGATGCAATCGAGCGACTAAACAGAATTCCTTGCTTCATAAATTGTAATTATTGTAGCAATCCAAAATCCAAGGGGGGGGGGGGGGGAGAAGAAATCCATCTGGTATTGTGAAACATGTTAACAAATATATGGGCTTTAACCTGGCGACTGCTCTAAAATGTACCACCCCAAGCTTAAATACCACTAGGTACGTACTATCGGAAACAATAAAACTTATTCCGAATGTAGATTACAGTTAATTCTTGCAAATTGATGGAACCAAAATAAATGTTATACAAAAAACAATAGACTAAAGAAAGTTGATAAATACATCAACAGCTCAGTGACACGTTTCGAAGATCCATACACTGTACTACATAAAATACCACAAAAATACAGCAATTGGTTATGGGACATGTTCAACTACAAGAATAAAAATTAACGCAAAAAAAAAATTGCTGAATGCACGTAAAAAAAAAAAACAAAGATGGTAAAGAAAGTTGATAACATATCCAGGGTTCAGCAACACGTTTCAAGAGCCCTAAAACAATATTATCCATACAGCGAACTCACAAAATGGAAGGCATAAAATAGCATGAAAACAGAGCAGTCGGTTATGGAACATGTTAAGATGCAAGAATAAAAATTATAGTTAATGCTTCCAAATAACACAGAGCGTAAAGACAGTTGATAAATATGTCCAGGGATGAATGACACACATCGAGAGACCCAAATCAATATTAAACGAAATCCAGCAAACTAAGGAATAAAATCGCGTGAAAACTTAGCAGTTGGCTACACACAATGATTAATCCCACCAGGTCTACACGACGAGTCAAGAACAAAACAAAGAAAGACTGCAGTCCATGCTTGCAGGTTGATAATTTTTTTTTAAATACAAAGATACGGTAAAGAAAGAAGACACACCCAGCCAGGGCTCAGTGACACATGTCAACAGCCCAAAAATACTAGCCATATACTGAAATCACAAAAACATAACTGTGGGTTATCCACACTGATGAAATTACCTAGGCAATTTCAAGAAACAAAAAAATATAAATGAGTGCAGGAATGTTGATTAGAGTAAATGTTTGCCACACAAATAAAGCAACAATAAATGGATACAAAAAAAAAATACGATAAAAAGAAAGATGATAGTTCAAGGGCCCAGTGACTCATGTCAAGAGCCCAAAAATATTACCCATATACTGAACGTCTGAAATCCACCAAATGAAACCATAAAATAGCATAAAAACACAACAGTGGGATATCCGCACTGATGAAATTACCTAGGCGATTTCAATAAACAAATAAAAATGAATGCAGGAAACCGATTAGAATTATTATGTGCACACAGATAAAGCAATAAATGCATACAAAAAAAAAGATGATACATCCAGGGCTCAGTGACTCATGTCAAGAGCCCAAAATTATTATCCGTATACTAAAATCTACGATATGAAGCCATAAAACAGCATAAAAGCACAACATAAAAACACACGAAAACAGGAAAACACAACAGTCAGTTATCCACGTTGATAAATCTACCCGTAACTAGGGGATGTCAAGCAAAAATAATAAAAATGAATGCAAGAATGTAGATTAAATACTTACACACAGATAAAGCTACAATAAATGCACACACCAAAAAAAGACATGGAGACGGGAAAGAAATGCATCAGGGCTCAGTGACTTGCGTCAAGAACCCTATCCATACATTCAACTCTACAAAATAAAAGCGTAAGAAAACACTGCAATGATAAATCCATCTGAGACTAGGAGATGAAACAAGAGCCCAAATGATAAGTTATAAATCATTAAAAATTAATACTAGGCAAATGATTAAATTCAAAAAATGAAAATGAAAAAATGAAAAAATTTAAATTCAAAAAAATTCAAACAATATGAACGGATAAGCTACAGTGCGTAAACCCAATAAATACAACTAGGACATCTCTGTAATGTGTGGTGCAGTGGCAACCCGGACCACTGCACTGTGACTGAGGTTGGCGCTAATGACCAAGTTGTCGACGCGCCATTAAGCCTCAATTCCCCCCCCCACAACTAGGACTGTGTGTGTGTAGCGAGGACATTTAAACTAGATCAATGCAAAAAAATGCAGATCAAAAGTTAGTCTACGCTGGCAAATAGCAACACCCACAAAATCTGGAGGAAAACATTAAAATACACAGCTGCTGATCTGTCCCACTGACTTACATTATAATAAGCAATTACAAACCAAAAGGCAAAACGGGGTCCACAAACACCGATTCCAACTGAACTACGATGGATGAAGAAGCGGCGTCCTGCATAGTTGTTGGATCTTAAGCCCATATATGGGAAACATTATGGTGTCCTGGACATAAACAAAATAAGCTTGCATCATTCTTTTTCCTAACTTTAGATGCCTATCACATTTTTAAATTAGCATTAAAAACATGTTTTGCATACACCGATGAAAGAACTATTAAATCTCAATTTAATTTTTTATTTCATCGTATGCAAGTAGCTGTGATTAGAACGATTTAACCCGACACTTTGACGACGATGTTTACCTGCTCAGCCTCCACACAAGTTGTGCACTGGCAGACAACAAATTGAACACTCCCAATACGTAGTTCGTGTGAAGGCTGAAATGGTATACACATTGATGTGTACCGAGACATTCAGTGAAGGTTTCTGTTCATTTTTGCATTAATATTTTTTTAAATATATATATATTTTGTACATTCGGTTTAATAGGCCTAGCCCTATAGTTTGGTTACCAGAAATGTGAGTAGGGATTGGTCGGTTCTGGTTGGCGATACTGAACTTTCGCTTTACTGAAAACACAATTCAGATTATGTTGGTTTTCATATGGGATTAAAAAATTGATTTGTTGTCGACAAATTTTAAAATAGCTGCAATTTTCTACATATAAATGAAAGCAAAGCTCCTGTAATCGATTAATTCAATACACAGGGCGGCCCATGAAAAAATGCTTCACCTGACATTTTTCAAATGTTCAAATGTTTTCGAAAAAAAGGACTAATAGGGACCCCTTTTCTGGATCCAAAATTCAATCCTGATTCCGAAAAAGTGGGTCTTATGAAGTTTTTTTTTAAACTTGGAACAAATTTCAACTTTCGTTCTGTATAGCCGTGATGCACTGTACTGAGTTCCTCAAAATGTTTTTCTGTACCGAGTAGGCTACCTTGAAATGTTTTTTTCTGTACCGAGTACTTCAAAATGTTTTTAATTCAAATTTGGCCAAAAAATACAGAAAACAGAGCCCGGATTTATGTAACGAACATGTGAATTTGAGTCGAATGAGGTTGTCCCCACCTTCACCCATTATCAGACCAAAAAAAAAAACAAGCCGTTGTTAGCACCCTTCAGACCCGTGAAGAGACAGACGATTTCAAATGAAACCAGAACAGTTTTGAAAGTTCAAAATTTCCGAATGTACAATTAAGTTAAACATTACGCAGAAGACAGTGTTGAATTCTGGTGTCAGTGTGCAGCGGACCCCTATTTACCTGCCATCACCAAGTCCCCCCTCCCCCAACATACTGACTTTTCAGCCCACACCAACAACTCAATGGAGTATGATTATGTATAGGATATTGCCCAGAAACTCATCCAACAATGCACATGGGCGCTTTAGCACCTGCAGGCTATAGTTGTACCTTACGAGTAATATGCTCAATTTGTTATGGGAGGAGCATAATCTTACCGAAATCAACAATCAGTAGCGTTATTTCGTGACGTCATCGTCAATTAGGGGGACGTACAGGATGGTTGGGGGCAAACCGGAGGAACCGCGTGTTGTTACTACGGTAGCTTGTTGGGATAAACCACAATTTTTTTTTTTAACCACACGCAGAATACGTTCAAGAAACCAGAACTTCGGCTTTTTAACACCAGATAAGACACACTGCAACCTAGGAC
>JAHWFP010125948.1:4335-19611 GCA_023313725.1 Lithobius niger | reverse complement strand
TTCGATTTCGACTCGCAGCCGATTGAGCTAGCTGTATTGACTGTGAGGAGCTCAAGCGTCTGACGGCCTTAGCTGGCCACTACACTGCCGGCCAGCTAAGGCCGTCAGACGCTTGAGGTCCTCACAGTCAATAGCTATCTCAATCGGCTGCGAGTCGAAATCGAAAAGTGACATCTGTCGGTATTAATTTCTGAGCGTTCCAGCAAAACAATGGCGATTTCCGTGTCGTGTTTTGGTAATGCAGTAATTAAATTGTTATATCGGACGTAAGTAACGTATTCTTACCGCAATTCTTGTGTTTAGTTATTGTGTAAGTGATCCAAAAGTCAAACATGCATGTCAATATGGATGTAATTGCCCTTTAACAATGGCGTCAACTACCTCTGGCAGCGTATACATACCTTCACTATCTGTTATATACACCCTAAATATTTTAAACTAGCTGCGACAGTTTACACTTATCTGTCCCAAGACGATCCCAACTTGACCATCCCAAGACGTCATATGTGTGTGCTTGCATATAATACATACGTAACGTATGGTCTGTATACCACAATTAGATCCTTCCTTCAACAGCCTACAGGATGTCTCAAAAGTCTGACCCCAACCTCAACATCTTTTTGCCCAACTGATGCAGGAAACAGGGGGGGGGGGGGATTGAGGCTTAATGGCGCGTCGACAACTTGGTCATTAGCGCCAACCTCAGTCACAGTGCAGGAAACAGTGACGAAAGGAACTGTAAAAGAAACTGACAAGAGAAAATGTAAATTTCTGGGTACGTTCTTGTGTATTGGCAGGGCGCAGAAAGACAGACGATTGCGAGCACCGATAGCAAAATGGCTTGCGTGTATGTTCTCAAATTTGTTCTGACATCGTTTCTCCTGCCCATTGGACATTTTAAAGTTACCTCACCCCCGCCCCTACCTCCAGGGGTTCCTTTAGGTGGGCCCCAAGAATACACGCGCCAATGAGAATTCCTAAAGTCGGATTTTTCTTCAACAGTTGGACAAATTTGTTTGGGTTGGGTCAAGACCTTCTAGATAAATACCGTGCTAAAATGCAGTTTTTTTCAATTGATTACATTTCCATGCTACTGAAATTCACGTAGTTTTTGTTTGTTCCTAAGATCCAAAAGACTTAAATTATATTTTTTATAGCTTTGTAATGAATTCCTCAAAAAAAAAAAACATGAAACCAGAAATGCAAACAAATGCTAGGAACTAAGAAAATTTGGCTATTTTAATGAATTAAGTATTCATTTTGCAAAGACGGAATTGAAGTCTATGAATAACAACAAGAATTCTTGATAACAATAACAATAAAAGAATAAGACTGGTGAAAAGCACATACTTAAAACTTCAGTGAAGGAATAAGATTTGTCATAGAGGCTTCTGCTGCTGCTGAATGTTGAAGAATTCACCACTGATTCTGCCAAGGCTTCCACGTACTGCCATGGAACGCACAGTAAAACATGATTTGCCAATATCAGTTCTGAAAGCTGGCTTCTTGAGCTTCTTTGTGTGACCACGAGTAAAACCAACGTTGGAGATATCAAAAAACAAGTTTCAATGGATTTATTTAAGATTTGGTATGTTAAAATAAAATCTCCTCTTATTCTACGTTCCTGCATAGTAGGAAGCTCCAAATGTTTTCGCCAATCTTCATTAGGAAGTTGATTTAAACGTTTGCGCTGACGAGTAACCATTGTAACAAAGCTGCTGCAATTTTTGTGTGTGGGAGGGGTTGAAGTTGAGGACGGTGTGCAGTTACATTAATTTCAATAGCATCGAAATATATCAAGTTATTAAAAAAACTATGCATTTTATACTAATGCACTTATTGTGTACTTAAACAAACCAACAAACCTTCAAATAATTCTTCAAATAATTTCCGTTTTCAACAATCTTCAGGTAGGAAAAATCTTCCTAATAACTAAGTAATCGTTACGAGCTTATGTTGAAGGAGACCTACAGACAGGTTAAAAAATTGCCACAAGTACGTCAAAGACCGAATCAAATTTTTGGCACATTTATTGATGTTTAGATCACAATTTTAAAAGGTTTATGTACTAATAAAAACACGAAACATATTGGCACTGCCTACTAAAGGTCCGTCATCGTGGTATGACATCTTGGAATGTGATTTTATTAGCGGCATGAACCGTTTTTAATTGTGACCAAGACATCAATAAATATGCCGAAAATTGGATTTTGTCATTAATGTATACTTGTGGCAATTTTTTCACCTGTCAGGAGGTCTCTGTCCACATAATCATGTGAGCCACAAATTAATTTTATGGGGTGTGTAACATTTTAATCGGGATTTAAGAACAAGTCCAATTCTTGCAAAGTCGCACAAAAAATGGTATAAATTCAGATTCATGATACGAAACTTGGTTTTGGAGAAATGGGAACGTATAACCTCCTACATTACACTTGCTAAGAACAAACTGTTCAAACGACCGCTTCTCAAAGGTGACACAGGTTTGAAATTCCAATGTAGGTGATGGTTGAAATATTCACATTGTTCCAGAGAGGTGCTCCATGAGTTATGAAGTGGGGTGGGGGTTGGGGGGCATTTCGTCCTCCCTCTAGGGGAACGCAAACTTTGCTGCAGCCATAGAGAAGATATTCTCTCCACCATTTTCTCAACCAGCGGATTGTAACTTTGTGGATTTTGTGCCCCATTTATTTTTCTCCTATAGGTTCATTCATCCATCAGAACTCTATTCGTCATCCTAATTTTTAAAATCATTAAAATAATACTGAGTATGAGTAAGAAGAAACACAAGAATACATAAAATCTGCCACCTATGCAATACGAATGAAATTATACGTGGATCGAACTTATCACTGTTTTCTGCTGCGATGAAAAATATTGTTGAAAATGTATGCACAACAAATTATTCGCTGTGTCAATGTCAACTTTGTTCAAATAGTATATGCACGACGCGGTAACGATAAAAAGAAAGAAAGCATGTATAGTGCACATATAATTTACGACAGTCGCGTGCACAGGAGGGAGACATTGGGCCTGCCCTTTTCGGAAAAAAATGCAATTTTTTTTGCCCTTTTTGTCAAAAAAAAAAAGCTGTATTTTGGTTTTATGAACCAATAAAAGCTGGTGCCTCAGCCAAGGGCCTTAGAGTAAAAAAAAGGGCAAAAAGAAGGCCAGGAAAGGGGCAGAAAGGAGCATAAAAGGATAAAAAAAAGAGTAAAAAAAAAAAAGACTGACGAGGAAAAAAAAAGTTCCTAGAAAAAAAAACCTCAGCGTGCTGTTTTACAAAAGTTGCCCCTGCCCTGTCGGTGGTTTGTGTACGTTTCTTATTTACGACGTTTCGAAACAAACACCGGTTCGTTATCAATAAAATTACGGCTAAGAAGCCAAAGTCAAGTAAACCACTTTAAAATCCATAAAAACGTAAAAACCCAAATCACAAGAATAAAAATAATAAATAAAATGGACCTAAGGCAGCTCAGAAACTGCCGGTGAGAATCCAACTGACCTCTCGCCTTCACTAAACCATGAGCAATGGGTGTTTGCCGTGACGTCACCATGAGTTAGCCAATGACGAACGAGAACAACGGCTGTTTGGCCATCTGATTGGACTAGCCCACTCACGTGATATGCACGTCACAGCAAACAGCCATGGCGTGTGGTATAGCTCTAGCAGGGGATGGTCCCCTGCTGGCAGTTTCTAAGCTGCCGTAGGACCATTTTATTTGTTATTTTTATTCTTGTGCTTTGAGATTTTACGTTTTTATGGATTTTAAAGTAACTTTGGCTTCTCAGTCGTATCTTTTGTTGCTTGATAACGAAGTGGGAATTGCTCCGAAACCCCGCAAAATGTGTACTTTATGTGCACTGTACTAGGTTTGTGTTTTTTTTGTTAAATGTCAACTTTAAGACACGAATACGATTGGATGAGGTTTATAGGCCTACTTAATACGAAATACCAACACCGAAGTAAGTGAAATTCAGGTTGCATGACGAAATCGATGGGATCTAGGACTGCTACGCAAAATAGTGTAAAACATCGTAAACATCGAAAACATCTATAAATACGACTATCGATGCTGAAGGGTAAACACAATGAATTGTAAACATAATGAGGTCTTCTGTACACGTCCACCACTTTCGGACTACTTCTGGTTCTTACTTTCCGTTTTTTTTTTCATTTAATTAATTTTTGGGCGCTGAATCTGATGGTGAAAACCGTTCGTCTCTTATCTGGTCCCGTTTCCACTATTGGGCCACTTCCGCTTCATACATCCGGGATTTTTTTTATTCATGTTAACTAATTGTTGGACGCTGAATGTAATGGTGAAAACCGTTTGTGTCTATCTTGTACCGTTCCGGAATTGAAAACGACGACAGATGGACGAGCTATATTCGTACCAGCTTATGGTGTACAGAAGACTAAGACTAATGGTGAGACCCGTTGCATACAAAGTTTTGTTCAATAACTACCAGTCGTACCCGGCTTTGCCCGGGGTTTTTGTTTCGCACCGGGTTTTGTTTCGCAGTGTCCATCCGGTGTTTGGTTTGGGTAATTTTTCTTCCTGCAATACTCACCGTTTTCTTCCAATCCTCTCCCTCCGCTTTCTGTCCTTCTACCCGTCCCTCTCCTTCCCTTCCTCCCCTTTGCCACACGTGTTATGGGTTGTTCAATTAAATACTGCCCCTTCCCTTTGCTCTTTTGCAACATTTGGCAAAAACTGATTCGGTCTCCATCCTAAACAACAACAACAACAAAAGTTACCTTTCAGGTTCAGTTAATGCTTAATCAAATGCTTAATGGTAACAGACGCACTGCCCCCCTCCCCCTCCACCCCATATCTTTGCTTATTAAAGCATTAAAATGCCAAGAGAAGGACTCACAGACTCACTGCCCAACACACGGGACATTTCTCGTCCAGCGCTTCCCCTCCCCCCACTCCCAGTCTATCTATCCAGGTCACTTTGGATTGAACGATTCGTACCGTGTGCAAAAATAACCTGTCCTTCGTGCATGACGTCATTGAAGACTTGGTGCTGAGATGACTGCGCACAGCAAATTGTTAGTCTAGGCAACAATGGACTAATTTCAATTGTTCCGCTGGCGAAAGAATTAACACGCTCGCCCGTTTTCATTGTTCCATTATCTACTAGTTGCGGTACTCGTCCTTGTTTTACTGTGAATCTTTGCTCAATATGTAAGAAGATTTTGATTTTCAGTGTCATTTCTAGTGCCACGTTGTCTCAACTGTCTAAACGTAACGACAGTTTCAGTAGCTCTTGTATTTTTCAGTTGTTACATTTTTGCCATTTTGTGGCTAACTGTATGTCCTGTTTGAGGAAATAATTAGAAACATACAAAACTGGAGTCCTTTAATATTAAAGCATTAGAATGCCAAGAGCAGGGCTAAGAGATGCACTGCTCAACACACGGACATTCCCCCCCCCCACCCCCCCCCCCCCCCCGTCCTCCCTACACAGTCTATCCCAGTTGCTTAGGTTTGGGCGATCTGTACTGTGTGTAACAGAGCTTCACTCCAGTAACTACGATGAAAATTGACCTTATCTAAGTGTGTGGTGGTTTATTTATTTCAAAGCTGATTTTGCAGGCAATTCCAACCCAATTGCCAAATCAAAGGACAAAAAAAAATAACAGACAAAATCAGGGAGAATGGTGAGGGTGTGGTGCAGTTCTGTATACGCCGTTTAAAACTGAAGAAAGTGTTGGACGGACTCAAGTTGTTTTTGTTACAAAAGTTGAAAAGTGAATAGTGCGCACACGTTTCCGGTATTCCGTTCGAGCGGTAGGCAAACCCAAAATAACATTTTTTTCTGGTACAGACAGAGGGGACGTGGAGGCATCACCTTTTCAACAGTTCGAAACACTGAATTCTGTAAGTTTGTGCATGAAGTTCAAGCCGAGGCATAAACGAAATTGTTTTAATGTAGGAATTTGGAATTCCTTGCAGAGTTCTTCATACGTAAAGCTGTTACGATTTAAAGAGCATTTGTTGCACAGAAATCGAATAAGATTTCTTTGTACCCTCTCAATCTCATCTATGAAATAATGCTGTGATGGGTTCCAGATAATAGAACCATAACATAGAATACTTCGCACAACTGCATTGTAAATTATAATGATGGTCTTCGCATCGTTAACGAAAAAAAGAGATCTGTTCAAGAAGCCGAGCATCTTGAATGCTTTTTTGTCAGTGCTGGTAATATGAGTGGTGAACAGGCAGTTAGATTGCAGCAAAAAGCCAAGATCATTAACAGAGAAGACTCTTTTAAGAGAAACGTTGCCCGTAGTATAATTATGCAAATGGGGATGGAGGGTCCTGTAGGAATGGAAGGTAATAAATAATGCGACATTTCTCAACATTTAAATTTAGGTCCAACTTTGAGCTCCACGCAAACAAACAACAATTGCATTTTGTGGTTTCGTAAAATCGGCAGCAGATCTAATTTTGCAATACAGCTTTAAATCGTCAGCATAGAACAAAAAAGGAACACAACTACGGGACAGCATTTCAGCCAAATCATTAATAAACACATTGAAAAACAGAGGCCCAAGAGTCGAACCTTGAGGGACACCAGAGGTAGCAAGTCTGCAAACCGTTAAGAACAACGTTTTGATCCCTGTTTTCAAGAAAGGACTTGACACCAATTCAGAATGGAACCATGTATGCCAAGTTTGCCTAATTTATGAATGAGATATGCATGATTGACCGTGTCGAACTCTTTAGAGAAATCAGTGTAAATAACATCTGCCTGGCATCCTCCTTCAACTGCTTCAGTAACATAATCCCAAAACGTACAAAGCTTGGTTGCAGTGGATTTGCGTTCGCAGTAGTCGTCTTGTTCCTCACAGATGTATTTTTTAACATGGTTATATACAACAGTTTCAAACTACTTAAATGCATAGGAAAGCAAAGAAATCAGCCTATAGTTTTCCACACACTCGGTATTCCCTTCTTTCAAATAGGGGTAACATTTGCAGTTTTCAGTGATGTAGGCAAATTTCCCGTACCGAGTGGCTGATTAAAAAGCTTAGTAAGAGGGGATGACAGTTCCCAAGCACAATTTTTGTAAAAAAAATAGGGGCAATGTTGTCTGGGCTTTTGGTCTTATCAATTTACAGTTTAGCATTTGAATATGAACTTCTTGTTTCATTGTAAACGATGTGACACTTAGGTTTAAGGTACCTTCGTCTAATGGACCTCTTTTGTTTAATAATACGAATAGTATCCTGCCCCCCCCCCCCCCCCAAAAAAAAAAAACGGGAAAGGGCCTTTTCAAACGGGATTTTTTCGGCACAACATTGTTAATAATTTTGTTCAGCTGCGAATAAAAAAGCGACCAATTAGACCAACATGATCAGATCATTGGTTTCAGACCCAATGGATAAAAGAGTTTTGCATTCGTCCCAATCAGTTTTCTGGAAGTTAAAATCTCTACAAATATTGTTGCGAGGGTGAGCGTTTGCTGTGGTAGGATAAAGAAAATAAAACAGAGTCGTGGACCGAGGGTACACGGAGGTTTCTTAAGTCGATTTATCATACGTCGACATAGTGCTTAGAGCGCTTTAAGAACGTCCGTGTAACCCCCTAAAACCACTTTCAAGTCGCTTTATCTCAAACCACCTCGTTATGTCGACCGTAAGGCGTTGAAGCACATTAACAACCTACGTGTACCCACCTATACCCCATTTTCTACGTCCCTCTAAGGACTGCTTTCCTTTGATTGGTTGAAGCGAGTGCTCTTAAACGTCACGAAGCTAGGGCGGAACCTGTCAATTCCTTAAAACGAATCGAAAGCCCAGCTAGTTGAATGGGAACATGGCAATAGCGAGGGGTATGGCTGATGGGGGATTAGATAAATGCGACGCTACATCGACTTAGCAGGAACTTCCGTGTACGCGTTGTCGTTAAACTCACTCCAACTTGAACGTCCGTGTAACCACCACTCTCCTAAAGCGACGTGAATTCAAGTCGACGTAAGGTAAATCGACTTAAGATAAAGCGACGTAAGAAACCTCCATGTACCCTCATTCATGGATAGACGGCAGAACTTCATCACCTTTTTCAGTGTCGACTGCAACGTTCGAACAGATATGGTCCAGAAAATGATTATTGCACGTCGGAAACTGAAATATTGTTTGCAGCCAATAGCAGAGATACTGGTTAAAAAACTGCGTGTAAGAGAAGAGTGCCCCGATTCATCACTTTCCAGGGGGTTGTAATCAGTGGTGTTAAAGTCTCGCATGATAATAATTTTGTCTTGGGGGCGACAAGACTTGGTCGCTTCGTCATCAGTGTCACATTAGCGGGTATTATCACATTGTAACTGTTCGAAGGGAACAAGATCGCTCGGCTTTTTGTTACTTACGACACGCCCAGTTAGAAAGATCGTTCAAACCAAGGACATTTGATTATATACGGCTTATGTAGGGTCGGTCCACTCATTACTAAGCACAGCGCCAGAAACCATTGTAGATTTTCGCGAGATGCAGCGCACTGGCGAGGCCATTTTTTTTTTGTTTTGAACTCAAACGCGCGTTTGAGTTCTCACTGCTGTGGTTCACGCCACTTTTACTGATTCTTGTATCTCATTGGCTATTTATTGTGCAGGGCGAACCAACTCAAAGATGGAGTACAAACATCTCAACTGTTCTAGAGTAGGGATCAATCCTGTTTTATTAGCACTATAATGCTCAGCAATGCATTAAACGTGAACGTCTTAAGTGCTACAGAGCTTTACCGTGGTACCTCAATAGGCCTTGCTTGCAGGACGTTTGCTTCAATCCACCTCCCCAAGGAGACAATTGCCGGTTGTACAATAATGTCGACTATTCCAACTCAATCTAGTTGTAACAATGTACACCATATGTTGTTATGGCAACGAATTGTAGATGCCACCATCAGAGTATGATTATTTGAATTCCAGATCTTTAATGGGGTACACCTTACTTTAAACTGCGGTTGATTGTCCTGGGTGTCATGTCGATGTCGTGTCATTGAGTAATTCGAATTGCATGGCCGAAATTGGTTCCAATAATTTGGACGTGCGACTCGAATGGCGACCATGGAAGTTGTGTCCTCCCCAGCTTAAGTACCGGCTCCCATCCCATGATGATCACCTCATGGCTAATTACAATCATTGTTCATTGGAAAGTTTCAGTTGACGTAGTTAACATTATTAAGAAGAACAAAGACTTAAAATATGAAATTTGGTGAAACAGTAATAAGCTCTCAACTGTGATAGTGTTGGGAAATGGCGCACACCATTTTCGCAGTTTGTACCCAGACTGCAAAGATAGTGAAGCACAGCATTGTTGTGGCACGTGCTGTGTGTATCTTGGCTCTCGGTAAACACGACGTCGTCCTGTAAAGACGTGTGCTTCAGGACTAGCTGTGGTAGATAGTTCACTAGATACGGATAGTTTTTAGGTAGGGACTAAAAACTGGTATAGCGATCGACTAACAAAGGCCGGGAGCCTTATGGCCGTGTTGGGGAGACGTCGTGTGACTGCCATTGGTTGACGAGACAACGCCACTGAACTTTTGGACCACCGGAATACTTTGCTAAGGTTAAAGATACCAACAGTCGAGCTTTCTTTTCAGATAGGTCCAGTGGATGAAGCTGTCAGGATCAGAGGTGTTGCGTTACTATTGAAATACAAATTGCTGTGGCCGAAAATCTTGAAGTCTTCAAAGAGGGTAGCAACACTCAAATTCGTGATTTAATTCATCCACATTCCATTAGATATTTTAAGCAGGGATTCCTTAGTGGTGGGCAAGCTACTGTAACCATCAAAACCTGAACTATTCAACATCTGGAAACGGAACGACCGTCGTACTTATCATACCACAATTACTCGACCATCGAATCAGTGCCATCACACCTATAACTTCTGCAGAAATACCTCCTAAATCCACTCATAAATGCAACTGAAAATATGTATCGTGAAAATACGCAACATTTGTTGTGTCAGGTCAACAGACTGATAGCATCATCACAAGCGGGTTAAAAGTACGCCTCCGTTTTGGATTTTGAGCAATGATGTCGCCAACTTTGGCATATTGAGTAATCTCGCCAGTGTATACTTTATGACCAGAAAAATCTATGCTGTAGTTCTCCCACATGGCATTGAGTGGACCTACCCAACGGCCAAATATGTATGAATGGTGGTTCAAACAACAACGTGCACATGCCCATGGACCTTATACTTTTGAGTCAGTCGATCCACTCAATGTCCAACGCGTCAGAGCTATAGCAGAGCTTTTTCCAGTCATAACGTTTACATGAACGAGATTACCCAAGATGCCACAGTTGGTGACGTCGTAACTTTCAAACCAAAACAATGGCGTACTTTCACGATACCTGGTAGTGCCATGCCGGCCATCTGCTGACACGATACAACACACGTTGTGTATTTTCAGTTGTATTGCTATTTGAATTTAGGTAGCTTAATTCACTGTAAAAGAGCTGTCCTGCTTATGTTTGATAAGTGTTCATTCGTTTTTAGTTCACCTTTCAAGTCGATTCATTCAATTCATTCAGCAAAACCAACAGCCAATGAGACGCAAGAATCAGTCAAAATGGTGCAAACAGCAAGCAGTGATGTCAGATGCGTTTGAGTTTAGACGATTCATCTCGCGAAAATCTCGCACTGTATCTTGCGGTGCTGCGTAATATTGAGTGGGCCGACCCTACCAAAGCTACATATTATCGGTCCCTGAGTATATCTAATTCTCGCAACTCTTCCACTGTTGTAGCCGTGCCATTACCATAGGGCCTTAGGGCTTCGGGCAGATAACCAGGAGTGGTTAACGCTCGTTGTAGTGACTCATCCTGCCTCAGCTCTTACCAACGTCAATATTGGACGACCTGATGCTGGGACTGATGACCCAGCATCTTGATTCCCTTGAGCTGAGCGTGGATGACGATCTTAAGTGTGCCCTGCCTCTATTATTAGACTCACTCACTATATTGTTACACGACAATGTATTGTATTCTGAAATCACATCAATTGTTAAGCATGTGCATTGCCAAGCCAACGTATTGTTAGTTTAGGTAATCACAATAATGCATTCCAAGTCCCCATTCCACCCCAATCCTCTATGACAGTAATTAATATTTGGCAACCTTATTAGAAAACTATTATTATTCCTCCCCAATTTCCCCAGTCCTCCTCACTTCAGTCATCATGTCCTTTTTATTCATTTTAATTCAACCATCACATCAGTAATTATTAATAGCTTGCTTGGTAAAGTCGTGGCAGGCTGAGCTATGTATAAAATCTTGCATTGAACATCAAATATAGAACCCAACCAAATATGTCTTATTAATTATTGAGTTTCGTACATTAAATCATCCCCACACATTAGTTTTATCACGTTAGGGTCGCCCACTCCCCCAAACCTCTACATTTTTGGTGCATCGGCCGGGAATCGAACCCGGGCCGCCTACGTGGCAGGCGAGCATTTTACCACTGAAACCTTTAACCGCTTTAAACCCTTTATTACCAAAGTTAATGCATGATTTACCGTGCGGGTACCAAGCTCATAACGCGTGTTTACTTATGGCTTGTCCTCCAAGCTGGAAGACGCTAGACCACGTGATGATGACGGCATATATGACGTCTTATACATGAAGCGGAACGGCCCCCACTGTTTGTTGCTTTGGGCACTAACAAGCACCTGCCGTGAAGAAAAGTCATTTAGTTCGGTCGCTTTATTATGCCCAAAATGCAATTTCGATTTCTTAACTCCGTAATTTGGTGTTTCAGAGTATTCAAAGGGTGGTAACAATACAAAATAATGGTCGGAGCTACACTTTGACCTTTTAGACCAAAGACCAAATTCGTTTACAAGTTGGCGTCTCGCCTTTAATCAACAACTTCAAGTGTTCTGCAGCCAATATTCAGGGTTATTTTCCGCTTCAAAGATGTATAAAATATGGAGCGGATATTGCTTGTAGCTGGAAACGAAAGGATTGCACCTGCGGGCGACGACAACCGGGATGCACGCGACGTTACCGGAAATGAAACTGCGGACGAACGCCCGGCGATAGAGCGTCATTGTCTTTTGGAACGGGTCCAAAATCGGGAGTAATATCGCAAATGGGAACAGCCCTGCAGGGAAAATGCGAAAGGGAAAAAGGACGGTGGTGGAAACTTAAAAATTCCAGTTCTCCTCCCCGCTCCTATCCCCACTGTATGTTGCTCTATATTTTTATATCGTTTTTTTTCTCCCCTTTATTTCGTTGAAGAGAGTAATGAAATTCCAAACGCGAAATTGCTGCTACGCATTAGGAAAACAGAACGGGCTATTTAACTCGCCATCACCCGTAAATGTTCGTCGCTGCGATTCGGTTTTTAAGATGGCGGACGCGTTAAAGGAAGAGCCGTCGCCAACTCGTTGATGGAAACTCGGGTCGGGGCAGATGGTCTTATTGATTAAGCGCCACACAATCAAGCTTTTAAGTCCAAAATTTGAAGGCTGCCATTCTGTGATGAACGGGTGTCTGTTTCAGAGTTATCGCTGAATGTCAAAACTTAATTCACGCCGCTTGAAAGCTGGATAGCGTGTAAAAAAGCCCCCCTCCCCCCCCCCCCCCCGACCACAAAACAAGACTTGTTGAGCCTCTGACACTAATACGATCAATAGTAGACCGGCATGGGGCCCTAAATTGATGGAATTATTCACCTTTCATCAATCCTAACCGAAATTGTTTAACTTAGATAGGGACCATCCTATGTCCATCCTAGGTAAAGAGGTAATGGCGTAGTGGCGAAAGTATAGGGTCATTTTTTTTATTTCAAAAGTGCTCTTGTGAGCCCTCTAATAACCCGAAATGGACATGCTTAGGATTTTCCGAAAGGTGGGAATTTATTATTTCCATCAATCCTAACCGAAATTGTATTGCTTAGGTACAAATACTAATATGAGTGTTACAATGGCACTTTGAAATTGAAACTAGGTGCTACACCTTTAAACGGGCGTAGAACAATCTCTATCTAAGCTAAACAATTTCGGTTAGGATTGATGGAAAGAATAGATCTCCACCTTTCTGAATAATTTTAGCATGTTCATTTCGGGCTATTAGAGGGCTCGCAAGACCACTTTGAATTCGAAAATCACCACACGACTTTGCAGCTACGCCATTATCTCTTTGCCTTTAAATGGGCATAAGACTGTCCCTATCTAAGTTAAATAATTTCGGTTAGGATTAATGGAAAGAATAGCTCTCCACCTTTCATAAAATCCTAAGCATGTCCATTTCGGGCTATGAGAGGGCTCGCAATAGCACTTTGAACTTTGAATATCCAATTGAAAAAAGGATCGTTCACGCGCATTAAGGGTGATGTAGTTTAAATACGATTTTGGGATTCACGTGTTACTTTTACGTAAAAAATGCATATCACTTTTCCCGTTCAGAATTGTGTGCTTCACAGAATCGTTTTTGCTTTACATTATGCTTTTGATTTGTTGACGGTTAAGACGTTAGCCAAAATACCGTTTTTTTAGGAGGGATGGGGGCACTATTTTGGTGTTCTACACGGAAATCGAGGTGGCTGCCCCTCTGAAAAACATTGTATTGACCTAAGGTACGCACATGCAAAGTGGCATATTCCAATCAAAATATGCACAATATTTCAGTGTACCACATGTACTAATAGTCAAATGCAAATGCCAGTGTCTGTAAAAATGGGATTGAGGCAACTTAAGCCTATGAAGAATGGTCATAGAATAAACTAAGCCATGTCAATTTGGCTAATCTAATGGCTAATTGGCAATGGTATATTTGAAAATCAGAATGTGAAAATTTATAGAAATAAAATTCCTCTAGAAAAAAAGTACAGATAAAGTTAAGGACGGTGTAACCTTATGTACGTTCACAATCCTATGAAACTTCTGATATCCACCCAAAACCAAAACTGGTATAAAAACAGCCAAGTTTCCAAAAACGGTCGGCCTTTGAAGGTAGCGATATCATTCCACCAGGATAAGGCCGCCAAGGTCAATCCTATTAGCCAAGTTAATCGCACCAAATAATACTTTGGACGTTAAATGAAAACTTGAGGATTGCTACTGGGAGTAGCAATCTTCTAGTTTTCATTTAACTTTCGAACTATTAGTCGGTGCGATAACTCGGCTAATAGGATTGACCTTGGCGGCCTTTCCCTGATGGAATGATATCACTACCTTCAAAGACCGATCGTTTTTGGAAACTTGGCAGGGTTTTATACCAGTTTTGGATTTGGGCGGATAAAAACTGCAACACGCAAATCCGTCTTGAAGAATCAAGAAATCATAAAAACAAAGAGGAACAATTTTGAATCGAAGACCCTGACATCGACTGTACGGTCGCTAAGGAAGTGGACGATTATTCAGAAGGCACAATGCTCAATCCTAATTCACTCCTTACCGCATAGCTAGAGGACTATGCCCATAGCGTTTACTTATTAGGCTATCAGCAGAATTTATCCTTCTGCTGCACCTCGTAGGCAGGGATCCAACCTTTCAGTCAGATCCCACACACTAACTAGCTCGAGCCGTCGACTCCAGGCTTCTTTTATACTCTGGAGAACAATGGGCTCTAGCCTAAGGCTACTGGCGAACAGGTACGATCCGGTTCCAAGTGGGTTTGCAATGGACCCGTGTCGCCAGCTGGCAGCGAGCTGGCAGCTGTCCAATTCCTGAGTCTGCAGCAATTGTAAGTCTGGCAGGCCGCCATGATTGAGGCAAGCTGAACTACGAAGTGTAAGCTTCGTGAGTTGAGCGCTGCCGTGAACGTAAGCCGTTACACGACTAACAATAAGAAACACAGTCACACTGGCAAACAGGTCTGGAGTGGGAAGTTTCTGTGTGGTCTGCCCTGGTGGCGAAATTGACCCCTAATCCGTGTAATATGGGGATATATTTGCTGATCAATAGGCGTAATATGAGTATGCATTGGGGTCCGTAGAGTCATGATACAATGAGACCCTTATTAATCCTAGCTCTGTACTGATTTTCAGTAAAAATGATTTTTGCATTGTCCAAGTCCATGCGTGTATAGCTACTTTGCTAGTCCCCACGAGACCAATAGCAAAATCAACGACAAATCTAATTCATTGGTAGAGCAGAAGATATATACAAGGTGCTCCACTGACTTAGAAATAAAAAAATTATATTTACTGAAAATCAATAGAGCTAACATTAATCTGCAGCTTAATTGTATCATGACTAAACGGGGGGGGGGGGGGGGGGGGGGGGGGGGGGGGGGGGGGGG
>JAHWFP010125923.1:0-10599 GCA_023313725.1 Lithobius niger | reverse complement strand
TAATTTGTTTTATTTAGTTAGTTTTGGTGTGTTGATATCACTCCTGTGAACGACCAAACCACTCTTAACTTGGTGGCCTCTTCACCAGATTTTGGCTTTGTTTATTTTGCTTTGTTGTTACAGTTGGTTTATTTTTCGTGAATTGGGCCTGAATACAATTTCTTTACAACGTTGTTTAGATTTATCGTGATACACTAGTGTGTGTCTAGGCACGCACATCAGTATACACGTTTTCATTGTTCGAACTTTAGCCGTCCAATGAGAGACGATGCTGACAATACTAGCAATGGCCATAACAATATTTTCGTACTTACGCGCCCTCCCACGCCATCCCCGTTACGCCCCCAGGCTCCAAACCATAAAAGGTACGCAGTTCGTATTGTACCGCACCATGAGTCCATGAAGTTCCTACGGAACTTTTTCTGTACTCATGACTGCACCCATTCGTCCATTTTCATAGCTGGGGGGCTTCTCGTTATCTCGGTATAGATGAATAATCACCATATGAGATTTAACATGGGGATGAGCGGACTAGCTAGCTAGCAAGTAGTAACACATTTTCAACGTTATTGAGGGTCACATTTTGCATTGAAGGTAGCTTAGCTGGCATTCCTACACGAGTTAATTTTTGTCGGGTGGATCATTGCTCTCGATTTCAACACAATTTAAGCTGTTGTACCGCATTATTATTTTTCTCCAAGTACCTGAAATGTGCCCAACTATGCTTCAGGATATAAGATACTGACGCTATGGCGTCGCGCTACAATGGTTTACAACCTCGACAATTGAATTGATGTGATGTCTGTTGCCTAACTTGGCAGAACACACTAGCGTGTGTATAGATGCATGAATTTACAGGGTTCCGTGTTGGGACCGCTGTTATTTGTTATTTTTCTTAATGATCTTACTTGTAAAATAGACAACGCTTACCATTCCAAATTTGCTGATGACCTGAAACTGGACTCAGCGATAATTGATGAAAACAATGCCTTATCCCTCGCGTCTGAGGTAGCTTACGTTGCAGATTGGGCCTGTGACTGGCAACTCTCACTCTCCATCACTAAGTGCCAAACCATGCACTTAGGCAGAACCATCACTGATGTTTCTTACGGTATAAACAACCAGCCTCTTCTGGTTATAACTGAGGTTCGGGACCTCGGAGTGTGGTTCAGCAACGATTTAAAATTTAGTCTCCACTGCCGCAAAATTACTGTAGCAGCCTATTGCCGTTTAGCAGTGGTGAACCGATGCTTTTCTTGCAGTAGCCGGGAAGGTGTGGGCCTACAAGGTTTTTGTCAGACCAATCTTGGAGTATGCCAGCCAAGTTTGGTCGCCTGCTCTGTTGGGCGACATTGAGCGGGTTGAAGCAGTTCAACGGAAATTTACAAAATCGCTGCCTGGAATGCGCAATCTTACTTACACTGAAAGAACTCAGCACCTAAAACTCGAATCACTTGAACTGCGGCGACTTAAGTCAGATCTAATTTTGGCATTTAAAATTCTGCATGGATTAGTTCGAGCTAATTTGCCATTCTTCGACCTGAATGTAGAGGGACGAACTAGAGGTCACTCTTTCAAATTGCAAATTCCCAAATTCCGTTTGGAGTGCAGACGACACTTCTTTTCGGTGCGAGTTATTGGGGCTTGGAACTCGCTCCCAGAAGCAATCGTTACCTCGACGAGTGTACCTGCCTTTCGTCGTCATTTGAATCTACTTAATTTAACTAAATTTTTACGACGTTTTTAGCACTCTACTAATTTCTCACAACATTCCCCTGTGGTCTCGCAACCAGCCACATATTATTTGTATTTTTAGTTGGGTTGGCAGTTAGTGATCACACCGATCTTTGCCTTCCCGTTGCTCCTGCAACAAAATGTTTTATTATTATATTATTATTATTTCAAAACTTTAGCCTGGCGATAATGGTACACTACATATTTTCACGACGTGCCCCGCCAAATTCTTGAAAGTAATTTTTTTTTCATTAAAAAAGGTATGAATGCGCCGCATGCAGTGATTGTTGCTGCCCACGTTGAAACAATTCAGCTCAGCCCTGAAAGCCTGTATATCCGAAATAAATAAACCGTTGTAGCTGCCAATTTCGAGGCTAATTGGCCTCGAAATTCACAACGCAGATAAGTTTGGTTTGAAACTACATACGTTTAGCTGAAACACGGATTCTTTCATTTTACCCATAAAAATAAAAAAATTAGACGAAAATTTGAAATCCATAGCACGTGCGAATTGTTAGTTTAAATGTACACTACAAGCAGGCAGGCCGAGTCGATTCGGGTTACCATGTGTCGCCATGCGTTGCCATGTTTTAGTCTGTGACTGGTGTGACTGGTGTGTTAGGGTAGGTTAGGTTAAGCTATTTTGAGCGTATGGTTGTGCAGGCCGTGTTGGCTCATTAAAATTAAAATTAAAATTCACTACATGTTTCCTTAAAGTTCTGGTGAACAATTGATGGCTCGTCCGTATTGTCAGCATTTCTTTATTCTTCAGTCTATGCTTTGTGGCTGGCGTTTGCTGATTGGCATTGTTCCCTAATACCAATGGTTAAAACAATGTAAAACAATAAAACTGGTCGTTCAGTGTCCCGTAACTCCGGAATGGCTCGACCAATTGAAAAAGTGGCCTCTTTGAGGATGAAGGACCAGGAAGTTTCTGGCTTAGACCATGTTTCAGATTTTAGGCATACGTGCAGTAGTTTTTTTTTGAAACAGTGGCACTCCAAGAAGAACAACAACAAGTGAACAATTGTTATATTTACGTGTGGCTCCCCACTTTTACTGTTGTACAGAATCGCGTAATATTTGGTATAAGTACTACACCTTCCATAGTTTTGTGCTATCTGGCCAAGTTTGGTCAAATAATATTGAAACGGAACGGAGATATTAATAATTTTAGTTTTGCTGCAGTGAGGACTTCAATTATTAGGCCGATAAAAAGTAGGGCCGTCGTCATTTCCACTGTCGACATAATGGAGCGGGCTCCGCTTTCTTTGCTGTTTAGTTGGGTTACCCCCTTCCCACTTCCTTCCTCGCCCCCTTCCAACGATGAGAAAAAACATTTTCAAATCAACACACCTTTCATAACGATTTCCGGCGTGACACGCCTTTATCAATTAGACACGGCCTCGGCTTAACACTTATTTTTAAAATGTCGGTCTAAAATAATCATATAAAATAATATTCCGTATATGCTAAAATCACTTTACAACACAAAACCTCTAGTAAAATTTAACGTTTTACTATTTACTTTTTAAACAATAAGAGACAGCTGCTTGGTAATTGGACCAGTTTGGAAAGCTGGTGAAAAAACCTTGAAAAGTGTATGCGGGCGGACGGGCAGCTTTTTATTATTTTTTTTTTAACCTCTTAACATCTGATGTGGTGTGGCAATATTTTTTTTTTTTACGGTGGGAGTGGGGGGTGGTGAGGGGGAGAATTTCTTCTTTCATTTCTTTATGGAGATTCCCTAGAAATGCGACAAAATAATGTGACAGACGCATATTTTGAAATCTGGTTCTCGCAGGCATGAAGCATGATCGAATTTCCTATATTTTAATGTGTGAACTCTGAACTGTGGACCCAATATCGAATAGAGTGTATTAAAAAAAAATTCAAATCACAAAAAAACAGTTCATTTGTGTATTTTTGTGTTTTATTTATGAAACTGCTAGATTTGTAACTTTCCTTGTGTTGTTAAAAAATCAGTTACACTTGTCTGTGATATTGTGGAGTTGAAATGAAAAATGATAACACTTTCGTAGTATTAGCCAAGTTAACAAATACAGGCCGTGGTATTGCTAGACATTCTTTGCCTGAACAGTAGCCTTTCGTTTGCAGGGATGCTACCGGTGTGAAAAATGTGAAAAATGTGAAAATTTACCAGTGGCAAAATTACATGTGAAAAAGTGTGAAAAATACGAATGTTGGTGAGGGAAAAAAGGCAAAGCGCACAAACGAAGTAAAAACAATCAAATTATCCGACCCTAAATTTGGGCCCGGAGTTACGTGGGCATGCATGCGGTTAAAACACACATGAAAAATTGGTTGGTTTACTAGCGGAGTCGCTTTGAAATCGCTTTCGCTCTCTTGAGTGAAATTACAGAGAAGTTACAATGGTTACTGGAAAAGAAACTTTTTTATTAAAGAAATGTGAAACAGGCGATAGACGAAAACGAAGAAACGGTGATACAAAAATGAAGGTGTAGGTATGTGAGAAAATAAAAAGCAGGTGTGTGAAAAATGTGAAAATATGAAAAGCAGGTATGTGAAAAATGTGAAAAAAATAAAAAGTGGGAATGTGAAAAAAGCTGATACTCCCAACAGCACCCCTGCGTTTGTCTACAGCCAGCCAGCATAGTGCTGGAACAACAGGTTGTCAGACCAACACGTTTACCAAAAGTAAAGAAAAAACGTGCATTTTTCGCGATTTGATGCGCGCCCAATCTTTTATTTTTTATTTATTTATACATTTAACAATAAAAAGGAGTGACGCGGCAAGTAATTATTGACGCGGGCGCTTATGAGAAACAATGTCATTATTTTTCGCGGCCTTAACGCCGAGTATAGCACTCGAAGAGGAACTGAACTGACGCTAAGTCCAACGGCAACACATTGTTAAAGTTAAAATTAACTAAGATTTAATTTCTTACCTACGACGAAGTGGAGTCCCACGGTAACGTCTTGAAGCCGCATGGTTTCTGCAGGCAGATAGTTTAGCGTTCGTCAAGATGCGATGTTTTTACGCAAAACATGTCGGATGAAGCATATTTTGTTATTGCTTGTGATTACAACAATAACAACAACCGCATGCCTGTAATGCGAATCTTCCAGCTTTGTTTCAACGCGAAAAAGCTCATGGAAGTTATTTGACTTCCGCCTAACGTTGGGTGATCTTGCATATCGTTTCGCTTGGCTTGAAATGATCCACTTTCTCAAGCGGTGACGCTAATTTGTTCACGATGGCACATCGAGCATTTATTTCGAACTTTGCAGGAAAATTTATTTATTTCAGACGAGTTGCAGGATTTTCAAATATATAAAAAGTTGGAATTACTGCAAAAAATACCTCTGCATGACGGAGTGAATTTTCGGAAATATTTTTTTTTTACGCGGAAGTGTGTAGTGAATGTGATTAGAAGTCAAATCTGGTCTTTTTACGTAAAAAAAATGTAAATCAATCTCTGTGCTTCCTGCTTGTATTCTTGCAAGCGTGATGCCTGTCGTATCAGTAAGAGGAAAATTAAAAAGGTGGTTTATTTTTTGGGGCTATAATACCCCCGTGTGATTTTAGGAAATTCAAAGTGTTTAATTTGTGCGTTTTATACACGAAACTTTTCCGAATTTCATTTCTCGAGACTGAAGGTCGAGATAACACACACGAAAACACACGAAATTATAGATTCCATAAAAGCACGAGTGTTATTCGGTGTGAGAATTTTTTCTTTCCACAAAACGATTCATAATAGATTCGACATCAGATTTTATTTACGAAGAAAACAATGTTTAACTGATAAAATTTTGAATATTAAAAGCACAATTTTGAAAGAGTTTCGGGTGTTTTACGACTTTTTCCTCTAATGCGATACTATCCCCCATCGCATTTCGTCACCCATCCTATATTTTCGTTTGCTTCAGCGCAGGTATTTCGTGTTAAGTAGACATAAACATCATTTTTATGCCTCTTATTCACGAAGTTAAATGTTAAGCTCCGAATCCTGATGAGAAGCAGTTTCGTATTTCGGTAATAGCCCGACAATTCAATAAGGTGACATCTTTGCCTATTATGGGCATAATTATATAGAATGAAAGCAAACCCGTTTAGTCTAAGGGCTCGAACGTACTAGGCGACCTAGCCGCGAAGCCAGATCGCTGCAGCCAATGAGAATGCTTTCCGTTTAGGTAAAACCAAGCACTAATCATTTTCTTGGGCTGCAGCAACCTGGCCGCGCGGCCAGATCGCCTAGTGCGTTCGAGCCCTAAGTGAGACACTGTACACATCTGTGGTTTGTTTTTCGGCGACCATTCAGCCACGAATAAAGCTTTGATTTATATAACTACGAAAGTGAAAAGGCCAACTGTGGTGTTTTCAGGGCAAGTCGAGGTTAGTGCTCGTTTTGCGGAAAGAAAACAAAACTTTTTTCAACTGATATCACCGGAGACCAAAGATTGGATAAGGTCCCTATTTATCGCAGGTCTCTATTTCGGTCCTGGTCGAATTCACAGTGAAAAAATTAACGCCGGGTTTTTATTTAAAGGCACATAAATCTCTCCGTTCTGGCCGCTTTACTCTGCGTCACCTACGCTAAAATATAGTTCAAACGACCGCAGCGCGCATTGCTATACGACACTAGTCATACTCATTTCGGGGCCGCTGCAACGTGACACATCGTACGACCAAGTTGCAAACTTAAGCGAAGGGTTAATTATCCTTCCTCCAGAGCCGCGGCTTGCCAGCGATGTGGCGGGAGTTATATACCGCTCGGACCGAGCCGTTTAAAACAAGCCTAATAACATTCACGCGCCACTACTGACATCTGCATCGTACCCTTAGACCAGCAAATGAAAGGTAAATCAGTTTATATAAAACTATTTCCGGTAATGTATCGAGTGAAACTGTTAAAATATACCGGAGGGAGTTATGTGCCTTTAATGCAAGGTATTACGTTCCAAGTTAGTTTTAAAATCGATGGTCTTGATATTGTCATACGGGCGGTTTATTGTGTTTTTTGTTTTTTTTTTGCTTTCAACTTTGTAGAATTATTTATGATATAGTCAAATTCAACTTTTTAAATAAATAAATAATTAGCCTTAAAGAGCAATTACATCCATTTTGACATGCATGTTTGACTTTTGGATCACTTAACACAATAACTAAACACAAGAATTGCGGTAAGAATACGTTACTTACGTCCGATATAACAATTTAATTACTGCATCACCAAAACACGACACGGAGATCGCCATTGTTTTGCTGGAACGCTCAGAAATTAATGCCGACAGATGTCACTTTTCGATTTCGACACGCAGCCGATTGAGATAGCTGTATTGACTGTGAGGAGCTCAAGCGTCTGACGACCTTAGCTGGTCGGCAGTGTATTGGCCAGCTAAGGCCGTCAGACGCTTGAGCTCCTCACAGTCAATACATCTATCTCAATCGGCTGCGAGTCGAAATGGAAGATATCGGTCTGTCGGCATTAATTTCTGCACGTTCCAGCAAAACAATGGCGACCTCCGTGTCGTGTTTTGGTGATGCAGTAATTAAATTGTTATATTGGACGTAAGTAACGTATTCTTACCGCAATTCTTGTGTTTAGTAATTGTGTAAGTGATCCAAAAGTCAAACATGCATGTCAAAATGGATGTAATTGCCCTTTAAAAGGACATACCTTCTCACTAATTTCGAGCATCTTGCTTGAAATAGCTTTTGCGACATTTACAAGGTTCATGTAGCAATCCTCGTTTCTCACGAGGGGGAAACAGGAAAAGTTAGTGCTCAGGGACGAATAAAGCCTACGTAGTAGCTTGCCTTTATGTAATTCCTGGTGCTACGGAAACTAGTATTATCTATTTAGCTCCATGTCCAGCCCATCTAGCTGCATCTGTTACTATCCTGTCGCCCGATTATAGTGCCACTATCACCGGTTGAAAGTGTGTAGAATCTGGAGACATCTAGCGTTATCTAGCACTTGCTTGCATCAAGCGAAGGAATGCACAATGTCATTTCTTTTAACGAACCACAACAAACAAGCCGCGAGCCTCTTTAATTATTGAGTGAAAATTTGGTACGTCCTCGTGCACCAGGAACCGAGCTGTAAAGGTTAACGATATCACTGCCGCTAGAGGGCGCCATGGTATTTTCGTTCGCTTTTCAATCAGTGATAGTGCCACTTACCTCACTACAGCACAGTAACAAGAGGTGGGGTTGCCCACGGTAGCGTAATGTGTGGAGTGGTACTTTGTTGCCACTTTTTAAGTTGGTGGAACGGGTACATGGTAATGGGCTCCTGGAAACAAGGGTTATAGCAAAATTAAATAAATACGCCCCACTTTGGTTATATAGCAGTATTCAGGGGCGACCAGAGGGGGAGCAAGTGTGGCTTCTGTCCCTACGCTCGAGCTTCTAGGGGATCCGGCAGGGTTGGCAATTTCCAGGAAAAAAACAATTTTTGGACAGGGCACTGGTAAATACCAGTAAAAACCTGGTAACTACTGGTAAAAACCTGGTAAATACCGGTAAAAACCTGGTAAATACCGGTAAAAACCAGGTAAATACCGGCTAAGTGAGAAAAATGTTATTTTTATGATTTTTTTTTAGTTTGGAGCCTAACTGCTCATTGACACTATAATAGCAGTACTTAGTAATTCTGTTTTAAACGAAAATTCAAGTACGACAATGTAGTGAAACTACTAACATAGAAACTTTCATTATGAGAATTTTTAGCATTTCAATTATAATCTTTTTACTTATAACACACAATTATGTTCATTTTTCTATGTAAACGTTGCATCAGCAAACATATTTTGAATCTAATCTTTTGAATTAAAGACACTTTTAATTATATTTAACACTATTTAATTTTTAAAACTAATATAATTGTATATTTTTTACACGTTATACACGAATTTTGTCTTTAACTGGGAATAACTGGGAAAAAGTAGTTTAATCCGGTGCGGTAAACGCTTGGTAAAAACCACCCTAGGTAAATACCATGCCAACCCTGGGGTCCGGGCCACCAACTACAGCTACAAAATTCGTAGACTCGTAGTGTCAGTTTTTTCCTCAGAAAACACTTGTGAAACTTCAGAAAGGGTGTTCAGGGTTGGCCAATATTTTCAGGTACACAATAGGGGCGTATGAGGGATCCCTGCTGCCCTTGATACTGTATACTTCGTCCTGAGGGGAGTGGGGGGGGACAAAAAATGGCCCCATTAGACCTCTGAGCGGCCCTGGCAGAGTTTCCCTTTCTGGAGAACTAAATAGATAATTGTGATCGTAAGTGGCGCTAAGTATTGTACACTAATGGCAGCAGCCGCATGTCCCTCTACAGCTGAGCGCGCTTGTTCATCAATGGCTTAATACGTTGTCATAGTAACGCACCGCCAGCGTAAACAAACGTGGCGCCAATAGTTTCACTTATGCTGTAGCTGTGCCGGTGGGATGCTGTGTTAAAGCTCCGCTCATCGAATAAGGTTACTGCTTTCACCGCTGCTACGGAACGCTATGCTGCATCAGTTCGCATTTGTAAGTGCTACGTATTTCTTTCCATATATTTAACATTTCGGACTTTTCAAAATACAAGCGTACTTTGCTGATTTGCAATTAAAAAAAAAACCGTGATAATGGCTGGATACTGCCCTAATCGACCCAATGATTTTTTCAAGTTTCACGGCCGAACCACTAAAGCGTTGCCGGGTAATCTTGCGTACCAAGTTGCGTTTTACGTAAAAGACAAACAGCCCGATGATATTTTGCCCGTTGACAATCGTATCTACGGTCGCTTAACCACCCAAGAAAAGCAGGCCATCATACGGAACGAGATACTTAAAAACGTCAAAGGTGAAAAGTCCACCCGGGAACTGATCCGACGGAGCCAATTTAAGGTTTTGGAGGGAACGTCGAAACGGGAATACGAAGGTATTCTGCAGAAATACAATGAAGATCTTGACGAAAGACGGGAACAACTGCATCAAATATTGGACGAAGAGGAACAGAGTTATATTAAGCAACTCGAGACCCTGCAAGAGACACCTACCGAAAGGCATCGAAGGTTCCTTGCTAGGTTAAAGGAACTGCGTGAGAAACGCGAAGCTGAGAGGATTGCTTTCGTTAAAGAGAAGTACGAGCAGAAATTCCGCCAAGAAAGCGATGAACTAAAGACAGTCATTGCGGCAAGGCACGCTGCGGCTGTGGTGGCAGACCGCGAAGAACAGCTGCGGGAACAGGAGGCACTAAAAGAAATGGATGCCACTGCTGATAAGTTCCATCAACAGTTGTGGTATGAGGATTACCTGAATAAAGTGGCGAGGGAAGAAGCGGAGGCTCAGCAAAGGTACGAGAAGAACCTGGAACAAGTTGACACGCTTCACAAACAAATGGCGGCCAAAGAAGCAGCACAGAAACTGGTTGAACAGATTAAAGAGGAAGAACGACTGTTGACTCTGGAACAGAAAGAACTCTTCGACAAACAGAAGAAATTCGAGTTGGAACAGAAGAGAGAGCACATAAAGCGCACTCAACGGGACTTGAAAGGTGCCGTGGACTATCTGACGCAGCGCAAGAATCATGAAATTGCACTGGAGAAAGCGTACGAACAGGACCTTCTCCGAGTTGCCAATGAAAGCATGAAGCGAGACCAGTTTCTGTTACAACAAAAGAAGTGCGAAGATAAAAAAGAGACTTTGGCGTATTTGGATTTTGTGAAGAGGAATAAGGCCGCAGAATTGGCTAAGGAGAAGGAAATGGAAAATCTTATCGATAAGGAAAGGGAAGCCATATGGCAACATCGAGCCGAAGTTCAACGAAGGGCGGCTGAACGCCGGGAGATGTATTCTGACGATGTCGTGCAAACACAAGTCGAGCAAATA
>JAHWFP010125879.1:0-17416 GCA_023313725.1 Lithobius niger | reverse complement strand
CTCTTACTCGTTTGTTCTTGCAGTCTGAACAAATTACAAAAAAAAAACCAATTTCCTTGTGAACCTTTTACAAAGCCAGCTTTTTAAGGTTCCTTCACATTTCCATGGGAGAACTTGTACAATATAGTGATTGGATGGCCTACACCAGCGTCTTGTGGTGGTAGTTTCATGCTTTAGTTAAGATTCATTTTTCACATCATTACATTAGGTAAAATGTACTTCTATCAGTTAATTTTCATGACTATGGAGATTCTAAGATGGTCTTTAAAACTTCAGTCCAGTGTCACAGCATGTTGGCTGTTTAAACATATTTCTCCCTCCTGCTGTGAAGACTTAAAGACTGTCTGACGAAAGGACTTCTCCGTATGGTAAAGTTGGAGTTGTGCTAACAATATAGGCTAATGAAGCCTTCTCCACTCATTCAGACAATTCTCCGTACGGAAAAGTTGGAGTCAATCAGAG
The DNA here is from genome assembly GCA_023313725.1 of Lithobius niger. NCBI lineage: Eukaryota > Metazoa > Arthropoda > Chilopoda > Lithobiomorpha > Lithobiidae > Lithobius > Lithobius niger. The sequence continues at coordinate 16,954 of JAHWFP010125879.1, read as the reverse complement.
TTGTACAAACGTCAACGTAATGAATAAGGCTGTATCGAACCGAACCGAACCAAACCGAACACGAACACGTCTGCACCGAACAAAAATGTACCAAACCAATCACACCTGTAAAATAGAATTTAAAACAACCTGGCTCACAAAGATTCATATTTACTAAAGTACATGTTTCTCGATAAATACTGTTACGTTCACAGGGACTAGTAAGTGAACAGATGTTGAAACTTGGTTTCAGCACAAAGAAATCTCCCGTGTTTTACATTTTCCCTCATAACTTCTGAACGGTTTAGAGCTAGGAGCTTGCGGGTTGGACCACCAGAAAGCTGGCGATAAAACCTTAAAATGGTGTACTCAAACAAAATCCGTCAATTAGAAGCCGAAATATGTTCGGTTCGGTATTTTTCTTTTAAAACGCCGAACACCAAACCGAACACACTCTGTTAGGTCATGTTCGGTTCTGTTCGTTCGGATCAGCCTTAATAATGAAGCATGTCTAACCACTGTGTAGGCCCGATTATTTTTATCAATGGCCCTACCATGATCAAACGTATTTCTGTTCAAAGTCCTTTTACACATTGGCCGGTATAGAAGAAAGCGCAGGCATACACTACATCACGTTTGAAGTCTCAGTTGGAAGTAAAGAGTGTGTCCGGTAAATTTATGCCAGTGCTAACTGCTGCGAGCAGACCACTGCTAATTTGTAATTTGTTGGCAGATGTATTCGGAGAACCTGCAAGCACCCAATGAATAGTGCGACAAAAGTCTTGACATTACTCCGACACAATACCTATTGGGAATACGCCAATTTGGTTCATATGTAGAATTACACTTTAAAAAAGGAGCAAGATTGACCACTGCTCACGATAGGGAGATCTTGTGTTTTATTTAAATTTTAGCTAGTAAATATCCAGTTTGCATATTGTCTTATTTTGGCTAATTCCTGTCCATTAACGTGTGCACGTCTGCACTTTTTTTGTAGGTGAAGAGGCGTCACTCTGGCCAAAAATTATGCAGACGTTTATTGTTTGTACTTGAGGGTGTTCTTTGCCAGTCAGCGGCAATTCCAAAATATTGTTTGTGTAGTGTATTAATCTACCTTAAATTTAATTTTAATCTGGGTTAACAAATGTCATCTTAATCGTTGCATAACAGTAGTATACAACGTTGTGTTACCTGATTTCAGTAGCTGTTCCAAATCTTCTGGCTTGACCAACTTCTTGTAGTCATGAGTTCCAGGAGGGACAATGCGCAAGATATTTTCTGCAACCAGTATTGCTAACAGCCAGGCGGACAACGACTGGTTAATCGTAGTGATGAAGATGGAACCTTGTGTCTTAAAAAAAAACACCCAAGCATGAAAATTCTAAAATACAACAGTAGGCTTGACCGTTACAAGCATCTAGTAAGCACTATAGCACCTAAAACGAAACTGTAATGGACATACCTCTCCTAACAGTCGCCACTTCGAACGCGCAGTAAAAAAAATTTCCGTAATGCTACGACGTTCAAAAAAAATTGCTGAACCAACAGTAATGATTACCCTCAAATTCTTTGGTGTTTGGCAATGTTATGTCATGTGAAGACTGGATAACTTACTGACTTAAGGCCAACTGTGAAGTAGGGGGAAATTAGAATTTAAGAAGATCGTTGGAGTGTTAGCGTGCAGTTGGAAGGTGTAGATGCAAGTTTCTGGAGTGCCTGAATAAGACACTCAGTATTGCTTGCCGAAAATTGTGCAGGTTTTGAATGAAACTTTTGGTGCTGGGTAGCTGATCCGTAAAGTTCAAGTTCACTACAAAACCGCTCACTTTCAAAACGGCGACACTCACGATATCTTTCGAAAAAGTCATTTCACACAAAAATCGCGCACATTTCCACAAACTAGACATACATCAATTTTTTTCATTAATACTCCCTGAACGTATTTCTTGAAAATTTACGATGGGAGTAAATTCCAGGCTTATCTAACCTGATACTAAATGGCAATCTGTCTGAATTCCATACTTTCCAAGGCCTGGAAAAGGGCCAAAAACTTTTCCAGCTAGCTTTACGAACCCTGGACACTAAAGTGGTGGATATTAAGGTGATGGATGGATACTAAAGTGATGGACGACATCAGTTTAGTACTGACAATAGCACTGACAGAGAATGATCAGCCTTTTCGTAGAATGATTTTTAGATCAAACTCCTGCTGGCTCAAGAAACATACTAAGGCAATACCAGATGACAAGGATCACATCGGTTGCTAATATTTGTGGTATCGTATCGGTATCAGCAACTACATCGATAACTCGGGAGCCATTAGATCTAACAATATGCGGTTTGCAGCAGTTTGCTCAGGAAATCACTGAGTAGCTTCCTAACTATCTTTTAACTGTTGAGTACTGTATTGAAATTGTCAATAAAATGTTCACCAGTCATTTCACACTTTTTCAAAACAAAGTCCCTACCAAGTCTTGCTAATTTTCAAGATCTTGTCAGTCTTCATCTAGGCGCTCTCAAGGACTTTGACGAACACTGGTTACATCTTAGACTTCCGACATTTTTCCACGTTTGAATTGGCGCACGACCGTAGCATCTGGTTTTTACAAGGTAGGCTCGCATCGGATATTGGTTGTTGCCTCCAGTAATCACAAGGCTGCATCAAAATTCTTTCTCTATTCCACTCCCACTTAAGAACGGCATGAGGCTCACAGCTTACCAAGTGCGTAACATTGGGGTTAGACGAGCCTTGGTTGTATGGTCGTTAAGGAGGGCAGGTTGCTGCACATGACGTTGTATGGCTATTGACTCCTGACACCGGAGGTACCAATCCTTCGCAAAGTTTGCAAAAACAAACGTTTATGTCTGCTCCCATCCTATCTCTTGTTTTGTGTCCATGCAATGGACTGCCATGCCGTTGTCATCCGTTTCATTCCCGGTGTTTTCCATGTGCTGTCCGATTCTCGTTCTTACCCCTTTTCATGTCTCGCCAATATAAACCAATTGTTGACAGTTATGGTGAGTTTCAAAGCGATTCCAATAACGGTTTTTTTCAGTATATTGAATTTTTTTTTACTTTAATAATTATTGGGCCTTTGAAGAAAACGGCACCATTGATACAAAATTAGGGATTAAATTTTGAAATGTCCATATCAGTACTGCACGGTTCATACTCGTAGGGAAAATGAATACAGCATAGCATAACCTCATTAATAAGAACGTGGATAATAAGAATTCCCACTTAATAAGAACTTTTTTCAAGATTTTGATTGGTCAGCTACTCAGTCAGCACTAAATATATACGGCTATAACGAACTCTGTTAATACGAAAGTACGGATAAGACGAACAAATATTTACAATTCTAGCCTATTTTTATGAATTTGCTGTTCGTAACGGTTTCTTTTTCCTCCCCCTTGAATTTAGTTTTTTTTCACGCAAAACATCAATCGCTAGTTGACTCCATCTTGGGAAGTAATAAGAGTTTTGTCCGTTTGCGCAAAAGCGAAGGTCAAGGACGAATGAAAAGAAAATACTGTATACCAGTAAGCTACATTTTTTAAAAGTTGCAATCCAATTTCTCTCGTCCGTTTAATAAGAACATTTTTAGCAGTCCCCTTAAAGTTCGTATAAAAGAGGTTTTACTGTATCCCCGACTATCCCCGATTTTCCCTATTTATTTCATCAAATATCCCTGACCAAAACACTTGCACTTGCGCTTTTCAATTGCACAAAAGTCAATTGCTCTTTCTCTGCAGGCCTGGCATCATAACTACATCTGAATGGCAACTGAAAATTTTCTCAATTTTTTTTTTAATGTAAAAAATAGGATAAGAAGGTAGTAAATAGCAAGGCGGTGGAACTTATTAGACCAAACGGTTCATTCTAAACACGAAATTCTAAAAAGGAATATCCCTGACTATCACTGCCTTATCACCAATTTTCCATTTCTCCCCTAACTTTCCATGACCGTATTTCATATCCCCGACTATCCCTGACTTTCCAGGTCGGTATGAACCCTGTACTGGTATTGGCAAATTTGTTAAAACTGGGTCGGTACCAGATCGGTAAAGTTGGTATCGGTAAAGCCTTAAAACGTGCAGCAGTCAGGAATGTCACTGCTGTGCTTGGTTAACTGGACCAAGTTGCTTGGTATACTGGCTCGGCATTCTGGCTTGGCTTGGTATAGTCTCAGCTCGATTATTCGGGCTGGGCACAACCTTGATCGTAGCAATCCTCTGCATGTTCTGTACGTTTGATGGTGAAGCAAAGCTGAAGCCAAGATGTTATGGTCACGGTGGTTGAGCGGTGGAATAGATCAGATTAAGTCCGTGATCAGCAAATGGAAAAGGGTTCCTGGCAGACTGCCTGTCAGTCAAGATATTGTGAGAGACTACCAGCATCTGTAGGATCTATTTTGGATATTATCTTGAAACCCAGAACACACAGATTACAGTGGCAAAAATCAGACAAAGTATAAGTAAAACGATGCATTTAAATCATCAATAGACTTCCAAACTGAAGTTCACTTAATTTTCGGGGATTATATCCTTTCCCCTTCTTCAGCAGAACCAAAACGAAGTGACGGAACATTCGTAACATGCTGCTTAATGCTGTGCCGACTTCTAATTTCTCCCTAGTGCTGTTACCACTGATCTCCACACGATATTCCTGGCTGCGCTCTCTCTGCAACAGAGAGGAGCTCATGTTGATTTACGAGTTTCCACTACGTGTCAAGTTAATTGCCAACTTCAAAATAAACAAGTGATTGATGTAATCATAACGGTCCAGTGCCCCAAGAAGGGATTCTTGCTTCGTTGGATTGGCTCAAACTGAAGTCCTTTTCAAAGCAATTATGTGCTTATTATCGCTTGTAATGTTGTGCGATACCATTAAAATTCTCAACCCTTTTGGTGTCCACAATGTGTTCTTTGGAGCACCAAAAGGGGTGAGACATTTAATGGCATCTCACAACATCTCAAGCGATACAAGTGAAAAATTGCTTGGAAAAAGACTTCATCCTCAATCGAATCCAAAAAGAAGGTAGAATCCCATATTGAGGCTCTGGAGTCCTTAGCAATTAAGCGGTTCTCGCTCAAATAGGTGCCCTTGACGAATCTTACTGGCCCGTCGCATGATTACATCAAATGCCTTGTTCATTCCGAAGTTCACAATTTACTTGACACGAAGTGGAATCTCGTACATCAACGTGATCCCCTTTCTGTTGCAGAGAGAGAATAGCTAGGAACATAGCTTAGAGATCACTGGTCTCACGGCGCAAGGAAATTCAAATTCGGCCCAGCTAAGCAGCCTGCAACGAACATTCCGTTCCTTCATTTCGGAAAACGGAAAAGGGTATAATTCCCGAAAACCTAAGTGGACTTCAGTTTTCAAGTCTATTGATGGTGTAAGTCTATCCGTTTATTTCTATGTTTTTTTTTCTCCTCTATGGGACGGAATCAGTAGCTTTGCCCTTCCGTTACCTTGTTCCCCTCTACGGTGGACAGATCTATCTTATTTATTTATTTATGTATGGACCTTACTCAAACCTGCAATGGTTGGCGGTTTCTCCCTCTCCTGATAAATCTTTTTCAGCATATACAATATCTAATAACGTTGACAGTTTTCTATGTTATTTGCTTCAGGTAACTCATTAAAACACTAGCCTACCTTTAATAAATTAACACAACTTGTAATCAATAGATTCAAGTTGTCGGTATGCTCCGCCACTTCTGAAAGAACCACTGCATCATAACGGCCAGCATTTTCGACTACGTGCTGCTCAGCTGTTTCCAATTTGTAAGTTAGATTCGACAATGATGTGTCCTTAGCTAAATGTGACTTTGCAATTGTAATGCATTCTTCTGCAGGGTCTATGCCTATGACGTTTGCCCCCAAGCGTGCCAATGGCTGAAAACGGGAAAAAAAAAAGACAATTTAAGCTGTTTACAAATGAAAATAGGGTCGTACATAAAACCATCACAAAATAAAAAAATAAATAAAATTTTAATTTCTGGAAGCAATCTTTTCACTCTGCTGGTTCAACACGTAAACTTAGCCAAAACTACACCTATCACTGAGAGCCAATTTTTAACCAGAAGTTCGAAAGATCGGCAGCTGCCGTTTACAGTGGCACATTGTCATCATCACGAAGAATCAAGAAGAAAAATAACACTATACGACCATCAGGAGGGAACGTTTGGTGGTTCTTGCTGAACTAGTGACATTTCTTGATGTCGGTATAGTGTTATTTTTTTTTCTCAAATTTTCGTGAACACAACGTTAGCCAACTCCGGGGAAAATCCAGAGTGCGATAGTCGTCAGCTGTCACATACTTCACTATTTTATTTGAAACTGTAGACAGGTGTACTTAACTTATAAACCACGCTAGTTATTTAGTATGCATTCTACTGTTATAGCATTTTTTAGATGCTCTCTGAATTGCTAGCCACCACTCAATTGGTTAAATATTGGCTACCACTTCTAATGCGACTGCCACTACTGTTTAAAAAGGTTGAAAATACATTGTGAGTGTTTTGTCGTTCCTTCAGAAAGCGGTCTCACTAGCTGCAGTTCCATTTAATGGTTTACCAATATGTCGTGTGTATCTTTAAACCGATAAAACACATAACCGCCAAAATAGAACACTTCAGAGTCAAACTTCGGAGCTCACTGTTAAATTTTCGGTGAGCCCTATCACTTTCTTCAGAACCAACATGGACGAGAAAAACGAAAAAGTACAACATCGTATCACAATCGTCTGCTAGCAAGCATTCAAAACACAGCGCTAGTTCGTTCAACCGGTGATCGCCGTTGTGCATTCGATCGGGATGCCCCACTTTTTATCCAACATATCCCAAATGTGGCCTAACAAGTTGGTTGATGCAACCAAAGCTTGGGTTAGCCAAGTTCATCAGTGGGTTTTTTTTTATTTAGCCCGAATCTCTCGATGGCAATAGATGCCAATGTTCGGAGGTGGTCGTCATTTAGGGCACTTGTTTTAAGTAAGTCTCATCTTTTCCCACGCAAATGGATGTGATGTCCTTCTACGTTCTGCGATGCCGTTCTCATGGTCCAACTTGAAGACAGCACCAGCTTGTTCTTTTAGTCTCACATGAAGTTGGCCAGGGTTTCTCCCACATAGACAGTGTCACAGAAATTGCTGTGCACCCGACAGACAACTCCCCTGTCAGTGAATGATGGGACTAGGGGAAGAGGGCAAGACATTTCGGGGACTTGGGGAGGAGGGGGTTCTGGCACAGGTGATGTGAGGGGGCTGGACTTGCTTCTCGTCGCATAAAGATGAATTGGATGAGGGGCAGGGGGGAGGGCAGCCGGGCTGACGATCTGGTAGTCGTGCGCGTCTCAGTTGCAGCTATTTTTTCAAATTGGATGGATACCGAAAAAATGCATTCGACTCCATTCTGGTTGAGACTTTGGCGGAATTTTTCACTACGTTCTACCAGGTAAGTGATCACCCACTGTGTTTTTCGGTCTGGTTTTTTTCACTCTTGCTTTTCTTTCCCCTTCTCTCGTTGCGCCTTCGCTCTGTGCCAAGACTTTTTTAAGTTCGGTGTTCACAAGGCTCACCGGGTACCCCAATTCGAAGAAATTTGATATTTGCCAACTCAAGGAAAGTTTTTGCTACTTCTTGATGGGAGGAATGGGCAACGATGCGCCACAATTCATTGGCAAGCAAAGCTCATAGATGGAAGTCGGGATGGCAGGATTTGTCTGGGATCGTCATGACAAGTTTTCTGGTACGAGGTGTAGGTGATGTGGTATTTATTTCTACGCAGTTTCATATCAAGGAAAGGCAGGCTTTCGTCGACCTCGTCTTCAGACGTGAATTTGAGAGTAGGGTGCCACAAGTTGATGGCATGGTGGATGGGAGTTATGTAACCTAGTGAAACGAGACTAGGTGAGATTCAGCCCCTCAACCCTCGCTTCAGCCTAACGGAGAATTAGCCTAATGATGTCCATTCACATGATGTTAGAAAGCCAGCCAACGCAGTGGTCCAGTTTCGTAAAGATGTTGTATTTGCTCGCCTTGATTCACGGGGCTTGGCGGCTTTTGACTTGATGGCTACAACTGTAGGTTTCCGGGCATGGCAAATTTGGTGAATTTCGGGGGCAATTTCTAAGTTGAGGTCCCAAAAGTGATGTTGACCAGTTGGGGAGTCGAAATTGGAATGACTGCACCAAGCCATGGGCGCACGGGCCATTAAGTCACCTAGACCTCTACGCCCTGATACAATGGTGTGGGTTACAAATAGTGCAAAGGGACTGTTGTTACAATGAAGTTGGTTCACAAAATGGTTTTAACATGGCCGAATTGTTGATAATAATGAGTTGGTCTTGCAGTTGATTGTAGTAAGTCCAAAACTCGATCGGTATTGTAGCTACCACTGACCTTGATAATGGCAGCGCCACAGGACGGGTGCTGCACTAGATGTGGAGTTGTGACGTCATCATCAGTGTACCTACGCCACAGGGAATGGCAGGGATGGCAGGATTTGTCTGGGATCATCATGACAAGGTTTCTGGTACGAGGTGTAGGTGATGTGGTATTTATTTCTACGCAGTTTCATATCAAGGAAAGGCAGGCTTTCGTCGACCTCGTCTTCAGACGTGAATTTGAGAGTAGGGTGCCACAAGTTGATGGCATGGTGGATGGGAGTTATGTAACCTAGATGTGGAGTTGTGACATCATCATCAGTGTACCTACGCCACAGGGGCAGCTCAGGGAAGTATGGGTTCGTTGACGAACTGCAGTCAGAGTTCGGCTAACAAATGCAAGCAAGAATACCTCACTGGTGTTCTGGAAACCTGCCAGTATATGGAGCCCCTAAATCGAACATAAATGGTGGTGCGGAGTAACTCTGTCCAGTCCTCTATCATGGTCATGAACTCTGACACTTACGACTGACTTGTCAAACATCTCGAGCAAGAGGAAGTGGGATAGGTTCAGGAGGAGAGTGGTGACATCAAAGACAAGACAATGGTCTTCTTTGATGCGGAGATTGTCCACCACCTCCAAACGTTCCTCAGTATTTCAAGAGATTGCTTCCCGCAAATGTACTTTGCTACTACTAGACAATTCGTACGCACCCAATAAACTTTTTTGATTGGTGCCATTTTAACAAAAGTTATCAGGTTGAGAAAGAATCTACCTTTGTACCTTCACCTGAGCAAAGGTGGAGGAAAGGGGTGCACTGTCAGATGGATTCATTTTGGTGCACTCATCCTCAGATAGGACGCCTGCTCGACTAAGTTTTGGAGCTTGTCCTCAGTGTGGACTGAGGAGCCGATGTTATAGTGCACTTTCTCGTAGAAGCCTGCGTTCTCGATTTCAGATACAATTCCAGCATCATGGTCGATGGCAGTCATGACGGCAGTACCACTCATTTTGTCCATGAAACAAATAGTGCTGGTGGAATAACTCCTCAGACTCTATATAGAGTTTGGGCTTGCTTCGCAGAGTGGTTGTGGGAAACGTCTTGGTGGGGGGGTTTGTTGTTGTTGAAGGGTACCACCAGAAACAGGAAGTTGAAACAAATGGGACGGAGCCCAGTTGTACCTGTCCAGAACTATCTGAACTTTGGCAGTTAGGCTTGCTAAACCACGAGATGTCTGCCGTGATGTCATCACGAGTGAGCCACTGACGAACGAGAATAGCGGATCTTTGGCCGTCTGAGTGGACTAGCCCGCAGTCATGTGATACGCGCATCACGGCAAACAGCCGTGGTGCTTGGTTTAGGTGGTGGGAATCTTCAAATTCGGTCGATGGCATAAATTTAGGGTCCAGCCATTTGAATGCCATTGAAGTTTTTGCTGGCCTGCAGACGTGAACGCATTTTTACTCCATCTATGATCGTCAAACCCAAAGTCAAACACTGCACGTGGAAGACGGATCACTTTGAATGCTTCATTTCAGTTCCTGCAAACTCGGATTTCGGAATGTCAGGCGGCACCTTTTGGCCTGAAACAGTCAAACTCCGTCCTGCATGAAAAGCTTCCCTAGTCCTTGACCCCTGACAAACATGGCGATCTTAAGTACAGCTTGTTGTTAGATGTGTATCAAACAAAAACGAAACAAAGTTTGCATTTCGCAAAGCATTTTCAAAAGTGATGGGTATCCATGTTCTCCCACTGTAGGAGGCAACCCTCTCGAATGTCAATCCAGTAGCAGTCGCCACTTGGCCAGTAGACCATAGAAAGCCCTTGCCATTTCACAATTTCTACTCGCCACACACCAAATAAATCCTGCACGATGCATGGTTTTTCTAATTTATGCATTTCCGAAATTGTAAATTTTCTTTAACCCCCAGTATCATGCAGAAAAATCAGTAACGTAGCCCTTAAAATCTTAGCATAATACCGCAAACCATTCGTCTATAACTTGTACGGTTCCCGAGATATGGCTCTTTCAGTGTCATTGTCTATTGCTTGTCGCCATTTTGGCGAGTAAAGTTCCAAGTCGCCAACGGCAGGCCATATTACCCTCCCCCCTTGTCCAACCTTTCGGCTGAAGGAAGTCAACCCTACTTGGTGAGCAGGACAACAGTGCCTGAAATTAAACAAGATTTGTCTTTTACTACAGAAGTTGCTCGCCCCTCCCCTTCCGTGCTCCCACCGCCAGTCCTTCCCCCCCCTCCCCCCCTCCCTTCCATCACTCTCGATGTTCTGTGAAGACACTGCCAGTGCTAATTTGTCATCGAAACCTATCACAGTGAAGTAGTGAAATGGAGCTTCTGGCGCTGGACTCTAAGTTTGTGCCATCTACCAAACTTGAAGATTCCGACCAGCTAACTGCCGACATTCAGGTAGTAATGGACAGGTACACCAGGTACACCTCTAGCTATATATTGTCCTGTTGGCATATCTTCTTTGCACGTTTACTTTACTACGATGTCTTCGACCTTTCAAGGTAATTTCATGACGTTTTTAAAATAAAATTAAGTCATGGGTACAGCATCAATCCAAGCTAACAATGTGTGATTGTCATACCTCACTCAGGACTCCTCCACCACAGCCAACATCAACGATGCTGAAGTCTTTAAGAGGTTTTGCAACTCCCTTCAACACTTTTTTGGTCTGCAGGATTCCCTCCCTAACGAAAGGAACCCTCAGAGTATTGAAGGAATGAAGGGCTTTAAAGTCACCCGATGGATCCCAACACTGCGACGCCATGGCACGAAATTTATTGACTTCTTCCTCGTTAACTGTTGTTCCACTCTTAAAAGCTCCTTCTTGTTGACCCCTCGAGAAAGTGTTACCATGGATGCATCTGTCAGTGAAAGAAGATGAAAAAGAAAGCGATTGAAAACGAAAGCGAAATAGTAAAATTACAAATGCAATTTATATTGATATCTTATTTTTATTACAAAACACTTAAAATAGGATATTACTTCCCAAAGTGCCAGTGTACATAAATACGTTAAATATGTTCGCCTCAAACCCTGCCCCACAGTACCGTATCGACTGTAATAACACCCACACCCATTCTTTTCCCTCCGCCCCACCATTCCTATTGTATACCTTACAGCGTTCACGGTCAATTTCCACTTTTACTCCTTCCCCAAAATCCCACCCCTCTTCACCCACATATTCGTCCAGCCAGATGAAGATGGCGCAACTCTACCCATCAGTCGCCACGCCTCACCTGTGGCTCGTCATCCTATGCGTGCCATCTTCGTCTGCTCCAGGTACACCTTACGGACTGTAGTATCCTCAGGGAGTCCTCTCACACTACTCCAATCAATATGTACCAGCTTCGTCATCTCCTGTCTCACCTCAATTCCCGACGACCCACTTTCTCCTCGAACCACCTCGCTCGCAGTGAACAAGTTTGCTCCTGACATCTACTTCTTCCTGGAACCTACTCATCTGCCTCTTCCTTTCTGATCTCACCCCCCCCCCCCCAAAAAAAAAAACTTCACATGTAAACGTATCCTTCAGGACAGCTACTTGTTTCCACAGTAACCGAGATAACTCGTATCGCCACCTATTTAACCAATCCCTTACCCCTCCCAGCCTTTCCCTTCTTTTTGATCGAGCAAAGGAAAACCTTAGTCAGTTTTATAAATTCGCAGCTTGGCATCAAGAGATGGAAACACTTTATAAAAGAGGCAGAACGGAACTTCCCCAAGTTATCCTAATTCCCATAGGCCTACCTTATTAATACAGTAGGACTAATTTATACATCGGCTAGTTTAAGCACCACATACTTATAAATTACTACATCGATTGTGTTTTAAGCCACCATAGTGAATTTTTATATTACTGGAAAGGTGACGATAAAATTTGAAACCGTAGGTTTGTTGCATCTTGGACGAAGGTTGCACTACGATCTACTGTTTGTCAAATGCCCATTTCCTTGAGGCGACTTCCACACAGGGCCCAGCTAGTTCATAATTTATCGCTACAGACGTTAACTATCGTACTTCCCAATCGCTACACACGTAAATTGAAATAGATTGTCATCCAATAATATTCATCCTACAATTACAATTACGGGTGATAAACCATTACCTAGATATGATCGATCGTGTAGGTCGTTTGACACAAGAGGCAGAAAACGGCAACATCTTTTGGCAAATTGCGGGAACAGCCATTCTGTAATTTTAAGAATAATTTCCCTGTTCCTTTACGGAACGGCTTCCCATGTTTTCTTTCGTTGGCTTGCACGGGTTTGCAGACCATGTGCGTTGAGACAATCTCTGGAAACTACATCCTAAATGAGCGCCTCAGTGCGCCATCCATCTTTCGACGCCAAAATATAGGACTTGATATTTTTCCTACATGTGATTTTAGTGATTTCAGTAGTCATACATAAATCGGCAAACATCAAATGTAAAGCTAAATTTATGTTTCAACTGTGAAGAGTTTTAGTTTTGCACAACTAATTTATTACGATCACCACTCATAACGAGCTGTCAACGTCGATCGCCATATTTTTCAATGTGGGTACGAAAAATGCCGAAATTAGCTTTTGAAACATATGTTGTCTTCAGCAAAAATTTATAAAACCAGACACACTGAAGACAACCCTGGCCCCCCCCCGAGTTAACCACTTTTCCTGTGGCTCCACCAACCCAACAGCAGAGCAACCTCTTTCCCACCTTGACTCCTGCCCCCTCTTCCTTCCAACCCAGAAGCCACCTGTTGGCCTTCTCCCCTTCTCTCTCTTCCCAATTCTTCCTACCCCTAAGATCCTCCAGTCCCCAGCAACCTACCAGAACAAGCTCCATCGTTTCCTCTCCCCTTGCTCTCCCTCTCCGCAGATGCCACAGGTAACATCTTCATCCTCTCCCGCCGCTTTCCATTCCATCGCCCCGAGCAGGCCCCGAGTGTCCAAAGCTCTAGCCATAGCCCTAAACATCAGCACCCTCCCCAAGTCGCCCTCATATCAGCTTTCCCACCTTTTCTTCACGATACCACTCCGTCGACGATTTTCCTCTCATACCCTTCTTCCACCTTTCCACTTCGACGTCCGTAATCCCCCACCTCCATCGTTACGTCCCTGATCCCACTGCGCTCGCGTCACAGTGGAGGTGACGTCATAATTCCGTCCCAGGGCAGACCAATCGAATACGTGAACCCGCCTTCGCTTCTCTTTTGTTCAAGTTCAAAACCACCAACAACGCCCTCGCGCGGTACAAGATGACAACCTTTGTGAATATCCGCCATCGTTGTGCTCGCCGATTGTGGTGAAATCTTTTTTGCGGTGACATTGGAAATTATCTATGCAAATTACTGAAGCCTCAAGAATTCCGTCTGCACGAAAATCATCGGGGAAACAACAGGATCTATGAATGAGGTGATTGCGATCGTGAGGATCGACCCGTATTTCCTGTACGGTTTGAGTGATTTTTAGTGTGTCTTTAAGCCTAACGAGTCGAGAGTTGGCGGCTTGTGTTGGTTCGTTTTGTTTGATTTGCCACGATTGTGTGTAATTAACAGGTATCGCCCTTTGATTTTATTTCAATTGTTGTGCGTGTAGAGAAAATCAACAAATATTTGTGGGATGATTGTATCTTCGTGTTTTGTTGCTGGTTGTAAATCGGTAATGATTTAAGTTTTAACTCCATGTAAATTGTGGTTGGCGTTTTTAGAACCTGACCAATACACGACCACTCCAGTCAACCCGTCCCCACCACTAAATTTTCCTAACATCGGTAAAAACAATTCCTTCGTGAAAAGTTGTGTCCTATAGGTGTGAGAAGGTCAATATGACACGACGGGGGTCAATAATTAACTGAACAAAAAAACTACTTTGTAGTAAAAAAAAACATTAGAGCTGTTATCCCCATGGAACTCTCAACCATGGAGCAAGGAATTAGGTAGGAGGCGACACTGCTACAGTGAGCCGCTAATCCTCAAGGTCACGACTCGTGAGCTGCACGCACCTAACGGCGGGAATGATGAAGTAACTTCTACAAGCGCTGAACGCTATGGAATCCGCATTATTTTTCGCAGTAAGAAGCTTAGATTTGGCGGAATTTTGGACTAAAGCCTTAAAATACTATTTTAAAAGGCTATATTATTTATTACAAATAGTTAAAATACAGTTAGGGTAATAAAAACTTACGGATAATGATTCCAAAACTGGAAAAAAACACGAAAATGGACGATTTTTTTAAAATTCTTAGTTTGTTTATGTTGGGGTCTTCATTTCTAAACAGAAGCAGAGTTGGAAGTTCGTACGTTGGGCAAGGAAAACTAACACAAGTATTAGGCAATTGATAGTTCTAGCACACTGACTAGTCGTAAGCATTTAACGGTTGCTTACCTCATTGTTAGCTGCGGTCGGCCGACAAACTTTGCTTGACCTTGAAGACGTTGCGGCGTTATGGCCTTCGGTTTCTACCGCTGTCGCTGCTCTTGTTCTCCGGCCAAATTATCACGGTCGGGAAAGCCTGTCTTGAGACCTGTCTTCCTTCTTGAGCTTTTACTTGGGACTAAGGTTATCTTCGGCAATCACGATCGCTAGCACCGATCGTCATGTTGACTGCTCCAAAAGTCCAACACGTCCTTCGTCGTTCGCTGTCAGTCAGCAACAGGTATGGCCGTTGGCCAAAACGGAAGTGCACCACGTAAACCTGGTGGCTGGCTTCCAACAGTTTACTATTTTTTTTACAATTTCAACGGATAGTGGCCACGGTGACAAACAAACAAATATTAAAAGTAAAAAGTAAAACGAGTTTGTTTAAGTTACTCAGGATACTTTTTCATTAAACATTTCATTTTTTCATTTTTCTTTTCTAATAGGAATAATGTGTAGCCTACTCAGTCTGTTTCCATTTTTTCAAACTAATAAATGTACCCTTGGGACTTTATATACCATTAAAGTTTATCGTAAAAATATTTTTTTTTTTTAGGTTTTTTTCTTTATTAAACCAACTTGTGAATGGACTCAACACTTTTTCATTATGTTTGATTTGTAAAAAAAAAAAAAAAGTCAACATTTCTTTCTCAAATTATTCTGCTTAAAATATGCAATGCTAGTAAACAAAAAAATTGTTTAGCATTAAAAAAAAAGTGCCCCGGAACTTGTAAAAATGTGTGGTGTTCGTTCATGTGACATCCATTCATGTGACAAACAGATGTGTTTAAATGAACACAGAATATGAACTAAAAAGTTCCGTAGGGGGCTGAATTCGAGGCAATTTTGTTTTTATTAAAATCTTCATAAAAAAAAAATCAATAAATAAACAAACCGTAGAATTAACAGCAAAAAACAGTAACAACTTCCATATAA
Source organism: Lithobius niger (assembly GCA_023313725.1). Lineage (NCBI taxonomy): Eukaryota > Metazoa > Arthropoda > Chilopoda > Lithobiomorpha > Lithobiidae > Lithobius > Lithobius niger. Next base: position 1,214 of record JAHWFP010125879.1, on the reverse strand, counting down.
AGGGACATCTTTAAGACCAGGGAAAATACATTTTAACCCTTTAAGAACTGCGTGCGCGCTAAGAACTTATAACTGACTTGTAGAAAAATAATCGCTGCTTCTCACCCAGTTGAGGTAAGGGAATAAAACCTGTGTCATTTTTATCCTTAATGATCTGGCTTTCATATCCCAGTTTAAATTTTACTGTAATTGGCTGGAGGTTTTTGATATGACTTGTAGAAGAGCTGTAAACAATGATTAAACAGCGGGCGCATTCGGGCGCACCCGTCCTTAATGGGTTAAAGAAATACTACTTTGTGTGGGTGGATGCCTCATGCATCGTCTCTATATTATTATTATTAACACAAAAAAAAAAGGAAACATAAAAGTCGAATGTTATTTAAAGAAGACAGCATCATAGAAAATTATTTAAATTTAAAATAAACAAACATTTTTGTGCAATTCTGCCTGCCGGTAACATGGATGACATCACGGCCAAACTCGCAAAGTGCTAATTTAACCCTTCACCATGCCCAAACTGTACTTTTGCCCCAAAAATGGAAGAGGAAAACGTTATTCAGCAGGTAATTCTTAGTTCGTTAAAAAAAAAAATTAAAATCTTACAAGAGAGTTATTTTCCCATGTTCCTAAACTAGGGCTGTATCTGATATAGGGCTGGTACTTTCCGGTTTTTTAGTTATCCGTTTAACCGATTTTGTTTGCGGTCGGTTACACGAAAACCGTTTTTACGTTTTCAGCAAAAAAAAAAAAAAAAAAACTGCAAAAAAAATTTCACACCTGCGTAATATATTATTAAAAAACAAGCTGAAAAAAAATGTGATTTAGGCCCTGGTAAGACAAGCACAATTATTGACTACATGTTGCATTTTGGGATGTAAACTAGAAGAAAGTCGAAGTTGATAATTTTAGTATTTACTTTATCAAGAATTTTGACTTTATGTAGCTTTAAAATTTCTACAAGATGGCTTAGGCCTATTTACGACAACGTAAGCCAAAAACAAAACAAAATTTAACACAACGTTTTTGTTATTAATGTTCCATTCATTTCAAATTATGAGCCAGAAAAATTAGCGTGTTTGCGATTTCGGGTAGTGACGCATTTCGTTGCTTCCCTGCCGCTCGCGCTAGGTGTAGACGAGTCCACTTCTCCAAGACGCGGGGAGGGCAGATGCTGGCCAGCTTGCATATAACTTCCTCGTGTACGCATTGACGAT
>JAHWFP010125863.1:0-10440 GCA_023313725.1 Lithobius niger | reverse complement strand
ACACACACACACACACACACACACACACACACACACACACACACACAAAAACACTGACCACACTGTAGTAGTCATTTTTGGGCTTAAAAAATGACAATTTCGGCAGTCAAAATTTCTAAAAAGTTTTGAGGCTCTCAGTATTGTACTACCTAGCACAGTTTTTTTCAATTAAGTTTACAGAAAAGCCTTGCTCCCCAGTTCCTTGGCTTCTTGTGTTTCAGGAGAGCCGAGTATGTTGGGGGTGTGGCCAACAAGCAAACACTTCATCTTACTTATTGTATGAAACTTAACAGATGATGGGTGTACAGACCATTGGGGTTTTATAGAACTCTTAATTAACTCTTGTCGTTTTGTAAAAACAAAGCACGTTTTCCTACAACTAGTGCTAACTTGTCGGTGAACTACTTACTAATGTGGCTACAGGAAATCATCTACATGACAGACTCAATAGGCACATAAAAAATTCTATTTTTGGACCTTTAGTTTTGGTGGTTACATTTTCATGTCATCCCCCACCCCCCAACCTCCTCGTGGTTGTAAATAAAGATCAGTCGTTTAGTCGTGTCAGTTCTGTGTCATTTTGGAAAATGGCCACTGCCACACTGATAAGCTTCACATCTCGAGATAATAAAACAAAAAATTAAAAAATTAAAACAAAACCAAAAACTGATAAAGAGGCGACTAAGTTGAGAATGGTTCGGCCACTGAAGGGAGTGATACGAAATTAAAATATGTAAAAATTGGAAAAACGGCCACTCAAGCTATAGTTGACGTGGCACATAACACATCTGCAGGCTAGCTGAGTTGAGCCTAATACACAATTTAAAAAAAAAAAGTAATATCATATCAAAATCAAAACTGGTAATAAGAAACGCCAAGTTCTGAATGGTTCAGCTCTTCAAAGGAGTGATATCAACACACCAAAACACTCACCAACTTAATCGTATCGAATAATACTTTGGACGTTACGTGAAAACGTGAATGTTCTAGTTTTCATTTAACCTCCGAACTATTAGTCAGTGCGATTAACTTGGCAAATGTTTTGATGTGTTGGTATCACTCCTTTGAAGGGTCGAACCATTTGGAACTTGGCGTTTCTTTTGACCAGTTTTGGTTTTTGAGATGATACTATTGTCTAGTCTTACAACCAAAATCAGAAGTCAAATTTTACAGAAGTGAACCAATTCTCAATCAGCTTAGCCTGCTATCTACACAATCTGTACAGATGCTAAGTAATGTATCTTACGTGGGTGTGTGACAGTAGCTCTCGCATGATGAAGTTGTCGTAAATATCTCGTGCAACTTTCCGCCGGTCTTCAGAGGTTTCTAACTTTTCGTATCGTTTTATCTGCAAATAAAATATACGTTCCACGTTGAAACACGACTAAACACTACACTTAGCTGCTTCAATTTAAAGGAAATTACGCTTCATGGAGCATTAAGTACACCTACCTCTTCGTAAAACTTCAGTTGCGGTACGGGCTCTTCCCATACATTTTCACAGAATTCTTTAAACATCAGGTACCCTGAAATTATAAGACATTCAAGTTTACACAAATTTTTCTAAAATTTGCCATCTTTATCAGCTGGACGACGTATATGCCTCCTTAACGCTATCTTTTATGGACCATCAATTATTACCTAGAAACAAAATAGCTATCCTTTTCTGTTCTTTCCTCGTGCTGTCACAAACTCTTACTAATCCATGCTAATTACGACACTATTACGATTTATGTTAGCAGTTAAGGGAATAATGCTAATTGTTCATGAATTTATTATACATCTGCAAAATAACTTACTTCAGCAATACAGGCTAAAATCGCTGATTTTAAAATAAGCGAACCATTACTGAAGTCACACTCACTAAAAAACATACAACCAAAAGGACAAGTTTCGAAACTGTAGTAAAACTTGCAAATTTTCGAAGGAAACTGGCTGCCATCTAGCAAGTTTTTCTACAATATGAAACTGCTCCTTTTGGTTGCAAGGTTTTTACTGTGATATTACTGAAGGTAAGTACTTTAGGACAGTAGAAACAATTTTTAAGCAGTGTTAAAATTACGTTTTTAGCAACGTTCATACTAAATTATTGGGTTTGTGTTATATCTTACTGAAGAAAAATAAAAGGCCAAAAGGCCTGTCGCGCCAAGTTAGGCAACAAATATCACATCAATTCAATTGTCGAGGTTGTAAACATTGCAGTGCGACGTCATAGCGTAAGTGTCTTATATCCTGAAACAGAGTTGGGCACATTTCAGGTACTTGGATAAAAATAATAATGCAGTACAAAAGCTTAAATTGTGTTGAAATCAAGAGCAATGACCCACCTGACAAAACTTAACTCGTGTAGGAATGCCAGCTAAGCTGCTTTCAATGCAAAATCTGACCCTCAATAACTTTGCAAATGTGTTACTACTACAGTAGCGGCTAGCTAGCTAGTCCGCTCATCCCCATGTTAAATCCCATAGGGTGATTATTAATCGATACCGAGATAACGGGAAGGCTTCCAGCTATGAAGTCGACGAATGGGTGCAGTACAATACGAACTGTGTACCTGTTATGTGTTGGAGCCTGGAAGTGTAACGGGGATGGCGTGGGAGGGCGCGTTAAGTACGAAAATATTGTTATAACCATTGTTAGTATTGTCGCATCGTCTATCATTGGATGGCCAAAGTTCGGACAATGAGAACGTGTATACTGACGTGTGTGTCAATACACACTAGTGTATCAGGATAAATGTAAACAACGTTGCCAAAGAAATTGTATTCAAGTCCAATTCACGAAAAATAAACAAACTGTAAAAACAAAGCAAAATAAACAAAGCCAAAAGCTGGTAAAGAGGCCACCAAGTTGAGAGTGGTTCGGCCCTTCAAAGGAGTGATATCAACACACCTAAACTAGATAAACAAAACAAATTACAACAAAATTAAATCCAAACCAAAAACCTATAAAGAGGTGACTAAGTTGAGAATGGTTCGGCCTCTAGACAAAAGGTAGCAGCAATGTGTTGAAAACCAATTTTTGTTGACGTGCCACTTTATTACACATCTGCTCGGTAGTAGAGTTGAGTCTAATACACAATTTAAAAAAAAGGAATGATATATCAAAAACGAAAACTGGTAAAAGGGGTCGCCAAGTTCTGAATGGTTCGGCCTTTCAAAGGAGTGATACACCAAAACATTCGCCAACTTAATCGCACCGAATAATACTTTGGACGTTAAATGAAAACTTGAACATTGCTACCGAAAGTAGCAATGTTCTAGTTTTCATTTAACCTTCGAACTATTAAGCGGTGTGAATAATTCGGCAAATGTTTTGGTGTGTTGATATCACTCTTTTGAAGGGCCAAACCATTCGGAACTTGGCGGCCTCTTTTACCAGTTTTGATTTTTGATAATCAGTTACCTGTAGTGTTGGACCGATCTTGATGCAAAATAATTCATGCAAATTAGAGGGTATGAAGAAGATCCATACCAAAAATTCAAGCAGTTGAAAGGACTTTTTCAAGTCTAATAAATGTTTTAAGGACCTTTATTAATCAACATTAACTTACTCAATTAAGGATGTTCATGTTCAAATAACAACATCTCATCAAACACCAAACTGTCCACGTTTTAATCATGCACAGAAAAAACGCCACAGGAAAAAAGCAGAGGAAAAAAATCGTTTCCTTTTTGTGTTTTTGTTATTAGGCCTACGTTACGTTAGATAAGGTCCATGTTATGTTGGTCCAAGTTAGGTAAGGTAAATTATCTTGTCTCGAATTTCAACAGGCAGGGTAAGGAGTTTCACTAAAAATAGTTTTTTTCCTTTGGCTTTTTACCCATCAGCTTTTTCTCCTCCTTGTAAACGACTGATGAAAACACATGGAGCAAAAAAGGTTTTAAAGAGATACTCCACAACAAACTACGATACTACAAACATGCAAGTCATTTGAAATAAGTTGCAAGTTTACCTTGCTCAAACCTAGGACATTATTAAAAAAATATGCCAAACAAATAATTGAATTGAACGAGTTTCAAGGACGTAGTTAACAATTTCAAGAAATTCAAGGTCTTCAACTTTTCTTAACAAATTCAAGCACTAGCGAAGACTTCAAGAACCTTGTGTGACCCCTGAAATTCGGCTAACTGATTAGCAGCCACTTTAGCTTGCAGAATGGGTCTGATGTAGTATTTTTTCCCTTTTAATTTCCCACCAAAATGACCGGTTTAAAAGTTCCAATACTCACACAATTTTTAAAACAGCTTTCAAAGGTGATAATCTCAAGAAGTGCCATAGTTAGCCTTGTCCAAGAGTGGGAGGAGGGAACAAACTTTGGCCCAAGCACAATACCGTAAATCGGGGATTAAATGCCCATAGGCTTATGCAGTTAATTTGGTAAAAAAAGGGGGGAGGGTGGGCTTTACAGAAAATTCAAAGCTTTTGAACGATCTCTGAAAGACCAATTTTTACATCCTTTTAATTGCTGTGAAGAAGGGAGGAGGCTTAGGTGAGAGATGTGCAGGTGCTAGAAGCTAAAGGAAGAGTTCACTATTACTACAGAGAGGGTGAAGGGGGTCAGTAAACATAGCAAGAAGTACTATATTTATTCATATCATATAACTCTTAGGTAATTTTTCGTAGAAAAACAACAATTTGAGGTGGGCTTTAACTCCACTATTTCATGATTTTGACTTTACAGCACCCTAGGGGGGGGGGCCTTTAGCTTCAACTGGGCTTTTAATACACGATTTACAGTAATTAAACAATTGTGGGTCAACGTTATATCCATTTTATTGTATACTAACTCCTTACCCTACAATTAAGAAAATTTAAAGTGTGTTCTGGTCATGAGTATTGATTGCATGGAAAGCTTAACTACAAGTAATAAATAAATTTTACTGGTGACCAAATTTATGGAAAGTCGCCGATACCCTCAAAATTAACACCGTAGGGACACACCTACTTGAGCCGCTGTGATTGACAAAAAAATGACTTATTTATCTGCTAAATGTTTACAGCGTACACCTATGATTAAACTATTAGCACCACAAAAAAACATTAACATGCCTGGTGCAACCAGATGATTTTTGTTTCTATTGCCTAACCGAACATAGCCTATACATTATCTATATTTTAGGATTTTTGTTCTTGAATACTCTTTCCCTAGAGAAGCAAAGTTATAGGCCTACTGCCAGCTCAGTACCCCTTCTGCGCGCCCTCTTATAAAAGCGCCGAGGCGCCCACATGTTTCATCTTTCATTCCTCTCAATACGTCAGGTGGTGACTCAAAAGGGGAGGCAGGGTGGGTATAAATAATGCATATTTTCTGTTAGGCAATAGAAACAAAAATCAGCCGGTAGCATCTGGCATTTTAATGTTTCTAGTTGTTGCCGAAAATATACATTACCTATATTTAGCATTATAGTAGATGTTGTCAAAAATGGCGGTAAGCACCACCAGACAGGCACCCCAAGGTTACGAGCTGGCAGGCCTGGAGTCAAGGCCCCCAAGAATTGAGACAATTTAAGTTAACCTGTGAAAGCTCAGCTGAGACAGGACCTCAGTAAGTGGAGTAAGACAGTCGAAAGCAACGATGGTAGAGGGCAAAAGGTCCAAACTTTTGAAGCGACAATGGAGATGTACAGCTTACTATGCTAAAGTCTATCTTCATTCGTTCTTGTCGAACTGCAGTGAAAGCATGTAAAACACTTGTTTTTTTTTTAAGTTAAGCCAAAAGAAAGCAGGGGGGGGGGGGCAATCGTTCTGCATCAAGCCACGACAGTAGAAGAACGTGCAGTATCTGTCGTTTCTGGTTGAAGGTGTGGTAGTACGATGCTGACTAAAGTAGAGCTTTAAGACCACTGGTGGGTTGCCAACATTGAGTAGGGGATGGCAATAGAGGCGAAGAAGCTAAACAGGGCGTCCACAGCAAAAGGCAGAGTACTGGAGCCAGACACAGAGTACTATCAAAAATCGAAAATATGGGCAGGATAACCCTACTGCTGAGTACAAAGGTCGTGTCATGCTGTGCGAAAGATCCGAAGGACACGAGGAACCATGGCCAGAGTTAGCGTTATCGTAGGAAATCCAAATGGGTATGATTCCATGTCAAAAGCAAGACCGAAAGAGAAGAAAGCAGCCTCACGGTTCATGGATGAAAGGTAGATTGAAGAGGTGCAGAAGGCGAAGGCAAGCGAGGGCTGAACAAAGCATATGTCGGCATTTCAGGAAAAGATGTCAAAATAAAAGTGGTAATGATGTAGCAGGAGTAAAACTGTCGAAAGGTCGTAAAAAGTCTGGCCCAGTTTCCTCAACACGACATGAACTATATAATAGCTTTAATAGTGAACAAGCAAGTGTAGTGGTGAAGTCGAAAGCAAGTGTAGTGGTGAAGTCGAAAGCCGAGGGAGTAGCCCTTGGCTGCAGCACGGCATGTTGCAAAGGTAGGTCCATAATGAGGTGTTCCGAGCACTGGATGATGTCGGGGTAGACAGGGCTGAAACTCTGTAGCATCATTGAACTGGCATGTATGAGGTAAATCTGTCCAGTGTAAGGGAAGAAGTTGCCATAAACTGGCCAGACAGTACATGATCTGTCGCTGAAGAAACGCTGCGGCCAGCCAGCGACGACAGGGAAAAGACGAATTTAATAAAGGTTCATAGGGTTGTGTACAAATAGCCAATAACCGACAGTGTTAAGGTGCCAGGAACGTTGGGAGTTGTCGAACAAAGGAAAGTGCAGCTGACTTTGAAGTGTTAGCGAGGTCAAGCTGAAACGCTGCTGTGAAGCATTGTGTTGGAGACGAGATACCTCGTCAGGAAGGACGATGTTCGCCGCAAGAAGAACATCGGAGTCCGAAAGCAAGTACTGAATGAATGCAGCGACAGGAAGAGTATTTTCAGAGAGTCACCGGGATCGTTGATCGGATAGGCGGAGACCTTGGTCAAGTTGCTTTGCTAGTCCGGGACCAGTAAAGAAAGGCTAAGATGAGGCAGACACAGCAGGAACAATTGCGACAGGGCTGACATGTGAGGAAGATGGGTCGTCCTGAGCCGAAGATCCTGGTAAGGATGGTTGGTTAGCAAACGCCCCTAAGGCCGAACACAATGGAAGATCAGCTGTCGTGACAAATGGAGAGGTGGTCGTGGAGACTGGGCTCGTGCCCGAAAGTGCAGTCTGATGTCTTTTGCAAGGACAGAGCTTTCGATGCGGAGCCATTTCGTTGTTCTTTCTTTTTTGCTTCCGTGGTGATGTCACTGGTTCAATTAGGTTTGCAAACCGCTGGTAGTTATTTAATGATGACAGATGGCTTCGAAAAAGAAGTGGCAAGTATGGATGAAGGTTGAGAAGAGTCAGTCATAGAGGTGCCGGTGTTCATAATGACGCCAGGCGAGAGATGATTTGTGTGGCGGCCTTGTCATCTTGAAGATGCGGAAAGAAGGCCGAGCTGAAATTGCGGCCTGGCTGCTGTTGTCACCAATGGCCATCGGCCTGCAGGAAGACGTGAATGACAAACGAAGGACACAGCTTAGGTAATCGATAAGCTGTCAAAGATGCTTTCTGAGGCAATGTTCGTGACAGGGATAGGAATGCTAGAAGTTTTTGTGATGTCAGGAAGGACCCCCCCCCCCCAGTGCTGAGAGCACTTTTTGGGGACCATTTCTGGCCTCTGGTACGTCCTCACTGTACATGACAATGCTAATGAACAAACATTAAAAAAAAAAAAGTGTGCCCCGCAAAAATCAGAAGGCGATTTCCGTGCAACTCGGAAATAGCCACTGCGTGATTCCATAGAAAAAATTTGGAAAATTAAAAAAAAAGCAAAAAAATGCTAAAATAAAATGCGTCTTCGTCCGAAATTTTAAACGGCATAAAAAACGCATATTTTAACAACTCTGCTAGGAACTTTCCTTTTTACCCCGTCTCATAGATGTGCAAGGTATTCCATGCCTTAGGAAGTTAAATCACGTTTAAAACGATAAATTTCTATTTGAAATTTTTGTTATGCGTTTAGGGACAAAGGCAATAATTACCGGCAAATGTGATAGGGTTTATATACAAATTTATTCAAACAAAAACTAGGCTACCATCACTCATAGCTGGATGCCCGTTTCCCTCAAAAACTTTTCACTAAAGAGTGTAAACTACAACATAGGGTAAAAGCTACTCATTCCAGCGAAGCTATTGACAACTAGCACTTCATTCACAAACATTTACCAAATAACACCGTTACGGTAAAGTGATACGCGTGTGATGTTTTTCACCTCCTTCCTACCTGCACCACATTTTCTTTATTTAGACAGCATTTATTTCTATTACCGGGATGATCAACATTTCAAAGCAGTTTCGTGCTTTTCAACTTCACCATTCAGACGTCGTAGCCTTTGACATTTGGCTTCTGTTGACGTAAAAGTAAACGCCAAACAGGTGTTTTTAAATTCAACCGTTTGTAATATCCTTCTGGTTCCCCTTAATGACAGGAACTCGGCAATGGTGCATCCAGCCCTTTGATGGATGTTTTAGGACAGCGGCACAATGGCTGGCTGCTGACAAACACAGACCTAATATATTAGGTTATGTTTTCATCTAATATTTGATGGCTTGCAGCTCAACTTTTACCAAGTTTACCAAAATGCATCCACCTTTAAGAAATTTTCAAAAAGCCTTTAAGCCATCTCATTTTTTTTTATTTTAATAACACACATACTCTGTTAGGTCTCGGGATGTGGAGCATCATAAATTGGAAACTTATGGCGTACAATAATTATTATGCTACCTAAGGCCATGGAAAATAAATACCTTGGTTCTCCTAAGTTATAAACGAAAGGTTGATGTGGCGAACGGTTTTATTTATTTTTTAATCCCCACAAATTGGACGTGATGGGCCATTTTTTCTTCCAGTCTTTATTCCAAGTATAAATATGTATGTAGCTTTTTTTTTTTAGAAAGTAGTCTAAGTACGGCTATTTGCAGTACTGTGTCCAACAGCCAGCTCAGAGTTGCTTCTGGAGACAGAACGGTACTTTTAAATAAAACCGACTGAGCAGCATTATAGAAAAAAAAAGTTTTGTCACTTTGATGTGTGAGCTACTTTTTTTGTTTTTAGTTTACAGAACAATAAAAAGGGGTGATGAGGCCTGAATTTATTGACGCGGGCACTTGTGAGAACCAAGGTATTTATTTTACGTGGCCTAATTACGATACAAGCTAGGCCGAACCAGGAGGACATGATGAGGAAGCTTAGGGATTAAAGAACACGGATTCAGCAGTCACCATCGATCATCAGGTGTCGTTCGCTAATACTTTTAAAATGCAGTCAATAACACTGAAAATAAACACTGTTATTCATCATACTGTGAAACACAACAACGATTGAAAAATGTCACAAGAGACAAAAACGCACACTTTCACAACGAAGATAGTCTACTATCTGCAAATTTTCAACTACTGACTGTAGTCGTCATCAGGCACCTTAAAGGTAAGTTCGAACTCTGTTTAGATTTTGTTTTCAGTCCAATATACAAATCAACTGAATATAGCAGACAGCGGCAGTTATGAATTCGAACCGTGTATTGGACTGAAAAACGAATTGTAAACGAGTTCGAACTTACCTTTAAAGTGCCTGATGACGACTACAGTTAGTAGTTGAAAATTTGCAGATAGTAGACTATCTTCTTTGTGAAAGTGTGTGTTTTTGTGAGTCTCATGCAAAATTTTTCAATTGAAAATAAAAATTCGATCCATATGCAAACGCATTTGCCGACTTGAGTTAGCAATCAAATCGTAGTTCTTCATTCCCTTTCATGTCCTCCCGGCTCAACCTAGTCTGCATTGTAATTAGTAATGCTGCAAGTATAGTAACGATTACTGGATACCTTAGGTTCCAATTTGTGATGTTCCGTCCTCTGCAAGCCAAGAGAACTTATGGGATTAGCCTGGAATTTTTTTTTTTAATTCAGCTTCGAATAGGGAAACCTCCAATAAGGGCAAGGGACGAAAGAATACCAAGAACAAATTCCATAGCTGCTGGAGGAGCCAGATCTTGCAGGGACCCCAGGGTCCCCTTTTCAAATACTGATCAGATCAGCTTACTGTAATACTCAACCACTACTCACTGGTACTAATAAAAAAAATTAATTAAACGCAATCCATTGTGGTGGCAGATTTTCTCCTGCCACACCCTCCCTCCCACAGCCAAAATCATTGTTTTAAATGTTCAGTAAAGCATATAATTTGAGGATAAATTTTATCCCGTCCAAGAATGGAAACACCAAGTTTACAAAAAGTCATCTTGCAAAGTAGTGATATACTAATCCATAAAGAAAGGACTGTTACCAGGATTCTGGTCCCAACCAAGATATGTAGTTTTGGAAAATAGGCAACCGCCTTCTACAGTGGAAATTCATTGACATAATGAGAATTAATACACTTTTTCCACCATTCTTGCACAAACAG
>JAHWFP010125855.1:0-12740 GCA_023313725.1 Lithobius niger | reverse complement strand
AGCACAGGGCACTGAATCTTACATCTCAAAAAAGCTGGTAAGGTGAAATTTTGTCGATTGTCCAATTAGAAAAAAATATTTTAATATCGATATAATATGGCAAGGCTTATCGGCTCAGTAAGCAAGGTTTGGCTGGCATACAAGTCTCTAGAAATAAATAAATCATCATCAAAATGGTAAGAATTATCTCGCTCTACTGCATGTATAATAAAATAGGAACTAACCTTCTGCAGCCTCATCTGCAGTTCTGTCATAAATGGTTTAAAATCTTTGGCAACTTCATGTCCTTGATGATAAAATGTTAACCACCCATACATAAAGCCTAATATCTGAAAGTAAGAAATTGTTGAAAAGTGTTAACTCCACTACAACTTACAACGCACAAAACATGAAAGCTGTTTGACACTGGTATTGGATTGGTATGGCGTACGGTACTGATTCGATAATATATTTTTTTTTGGGGGGGGGGGGGGACATTTTGCCAAAAATTAAATAATTTTGACGTTCCAATATTGGAAATTACTCATTACGCTAACTTTCAAAAACAGGATACTGTCAGTATCTTGCAAATTTTCGATTGTATTTCAACAATCTTCATAGGCAAGGTCAAGAAAATTGAGTCTTCTGGTTACATTTTCGTCTGCTTGCTTCAAAAGGAAAGAACGTCCACGGCCTCCGATATTTACAAGGTACGCACAATAAGCGGCATGGCCACCTATATTTGAAAGTGAGCGAAATGAGTGGTTTCCAAGATCGAAGTGAATTACCAGCATTTCAAAGTAATTCAAGTAAGCCTAACAGTTTATTTTGTGACGTTCCAATATACCATGTCTACCGTTTTTTCGAGGTTTCGAAAAGTACTAATCTCACGTCTGTAGTTTGATGGTTTACTAGTATCTTTCCATCGTAGTTGATGATCAGTTAGTAATTTTTCACACAGTTAAATTAGGTTAACGGTCATGGACCTAATTCCCACTTACTTACTACGACGGGTACGCCAACATCATGAGCTCAGCAGCCAGCAGCAGGGAGAAAACCATTTAAGTAGCCTGCTCGAAGTGACACGGTGCGGACCAAAGTTTTAAAGACCGTCTGACGATGCAGACCACTGGATCCATGAAAATTTACATATGAAAACTACCTTTTACCTCATATAATTGTACAAAAAATGAATCAAACTTAAACCACCCATGTCCGTAGCTTAAGTTGTACGTGTGTGCGTGCTTGTATCTCTATATTCCTCTGGAACTAAGGCACCTAGAAGCTGATAGTAGTACCAAATTAACGAGGAAGTTGAGCCAAGGATATTTTTCGAAATCAAAACTAACTTACGGTAGAACACTTTAGTATTGCCGTATCATTTTTCTTAGCCGAAATTCTATTTTTAGTTCGGGAACATTGTCAAAATGTAAGGACAATGCAATTTTATTTTGCGTTTGTTACCATAGTATTTGTCGTATACAGAGACTGATTAATACCATCGTCACAAATACAAAATAAAATTGCATTATACGTGTATTTTGACAATGTTTCCCAACTAAAAAATGAATTCGGCCAAGAAAAATTGTATGGTAATACTAATGTTCGAGTACGTTAGTATTACTAATGAATGAATGTCGTAGGGTGTGGGGTGTCCATGCTGTGACTACCATTTCATATTCCATCCCTTGTCACAAGGTCGTCTCGGAGGAAATTCCAAGTTTTGTTTCCTGGCTCCAGGCCACTTGATTCAACATCGCCAATTTATTTTACCAAAACTATGCTAAACAGTGTCAACTTTGCGGCACGCATATGAACTTGGGTTGTGCCAGCACACAAGGCACTCAATTTCTACCCCAGTCGGCCTTGGCTTGAAGAAGCCATCTCCTTTCCAGCATCAAGATCGTTTAACGCTGTTCCATGCAAAGTTGCCGCAATCACAGCACAAGTGTTATTTTTAGCACCTATTTATTACGTTAAAACTTAACCGCAACGGAACAGAACTCGCAATAATATTATCATGGACACTCAATTGTTGAGTCCTACGGGGATCTTCTTTATGTCATCGCTCTGTTATTAACAAAAATGTCCATAAAGTTCAAGTGAAACAGATTGGTGCAACTATAACCAATACAATAGACCCTGGTAACCAACTCATGACAATGAATGAGGCAGTAGGTAGGGCCATCCCTCACTCCAGAAATTTTCTGAACGGAAGGTAGAAGCTAGCTTGTTGCAAGACTGGAATGCTACACTATTGGGTACTTTTTCAATTTTGTCCAAAATTTTTCTGGAAAGATTTGTATCCCTAGTTACAACTACACAACCAGACTTACTACGATTCAACAAAGCAGGAATTTATTAATTCTTTCCAAAGTTTCAAGTCACTGAAAGAATTGTAGCCTAGCAGGCCTCAAATTACACCATCCATATCGATTAGGATAAATTTGTCGGACGGCAATCCGACGAAGCTTCACTAATTTGTAATGGGAGGCGTGAATTAATGGCTGGCAGAGTTCCAGACAATATTATGCCAGATTCAGCAGTTAAAAATCTTAAAACTTGGCATTCTAGATAACAAGAGCAGCATTATTTGCATTCAACTCTAACCTTTAACTCGCACATCCTACATGTGGACACCGCCTCAATGAATTAGTCAAAGATTAGCAGTTTACAATAACACTGAATTGATTTAAAAATGAGTTGTGCTGCTGTAAAATTGAAGGATGTGGCAGGAAGGCCAAACTTAGAATTCACTGCAAACTCATTATTGCTGTCTAGACCTCATAATGGCGATAAAACCTTGCCAATTTCTGGATGAATTTAGCTTCCAATTATTCCCAGATTGGAAGGAAGATGCTTTAAACCCGTGTGTGTTCAGAGGGCAACCTTCAACACATTGTATACCTACTACTAATTCTCCAGAGTAATATCAAATCTCTTGCGAGCAACAGAAGCAGGTGTGCATCCAAAGGGAGGCAGTGTAAGTGATCTCGCCCCCCCCCGAAATAAAACACATTAACTGACTTACCAAATCACCTTGACGTTACTTTTTTATAATCGGTATGTGCCTGACTAATTAATTCTTAATGATTCAATTCTACTTATAATAATTATTACATTGCTGATTCTGTTTAATTTTTATTTATTTACTATTTTATTTTTTACACTTACACGTAAATTACAATTACAAAACCTTGTGTGGTTATTTCAGTGGTGTTCACTGTGTCGCTTTTCTGCTAACTGCAGTCGAGGAAAATCAACCAAACATTCCTACTGAATGAACTGAAAAATTGGTGGCCTAAAAATATTGTAACACACGAGTTAAGCAAAAAAATATATGAAAAAGTGCTGTCCAAAATGCTACATGTTGTCTTACGACTTCACCCTTAGGGAGCTCAAGAAACTGGAAACCTCCATACCCACCCCCTTCTCTAGATATGGGGTTGGGCCTTTACCAATAGATGGAAACAATCCCTAGTTGATTAGTCCCCCCCCCCCCACAACCAGGACCAACCAAAAAAAGGTCATGTCATTTTAGTGGTACAAAAGTTTTACAGCACGAAAATCCATACGAGCTTACCGTAAATCGTGGATTAAACGCCCATGGGCTTATGCAGTTAATTTGGCAAAAAGGGGGTGGGCTTTAAATCGAGCATTATTAATTTTCTAGCCTTTCTGGACATCTATTACAGAAAATTCGAAGCTTTTGAATGACCTCTGAGGGACCAATTTTTACATCCTTTTAATCGCTGTGAAGAAGGGAGGAGGCTTAGGTGAGAGATGCCCAAGCCTTCTGCAGGTGCTAGGAGCTACAGGAAGAGTCCACTGTTACTGCAGGGAGGGAGGAGGGGCCAGTAACGTTGCAAGGAGTACTATCTTTATTCTATCTACTATCTATCTACTATCTTCAAATATCCCTGACCAAAACACTTCTACTTTAAACAAATTGTTAAATTACACAGTCAACTGCTCACTCTGCAAGCCTGGCATCATAACTTCATCTGGATGGCAACTGCACATTTTTCCCATTTTTAAAAAATAAAAAATGGGGCAAGAAGGTAGTAGCAAAGCAACTGGAATTTGCGAGACCACACAGTTTATTCCAAAAACCAAATTCTAAAAAAGAAAAACTTGGTTCTAAAAAAAAAAACAGTTCGTTTTTAGAATGAACTGGTTTTTTTAGAACCTTTTTTTTTCATTTTTAGAATTTCGTTTTTTTAATTAACCATGTGGTCTCGCAAATTCCACTTGCTTTGCTACTACCTTCTTGCCCCATTTTTTAAATTTAAAAATATCCCCGACTATCACTGACTTTATTGCCAACTTTCCATTTTTTTCCCTGACTTTCCCTGACCATAATTCATATCCCTGACTATCCCTGATTTTCCCTGACTTTCCAGGTCGGTATGAACCCTGTAGATTCTAATTTAGGGGGATGACTCCAATTATGTTCATTCAAAAGGTGGGAATATCGTCTTTGCAGCAAGGGCAATTGAAAGGCCCTACTACTTTTGGAGATCGAGCTACGCCCGTTTTTTTAGGGGCTGGTATTACAATCGTCGTTCGATTTATCGTTCATTTTCAACTTTCAACTGCTGTTATGACGTTTCTCATTTACGTGTATGACTCCAATTAGGTGCATTCCATTCGAAAGGTGGGAATGCCAACTTTGCAGCAAGGATAACTGAAAGGGCATGGTTAACAGTGGCAGACCCTTTGAATTAACAAACTCCTTCCTGTCTTACACAATCTAATGGTGACTATGATGCCAGCCCGTTGTAAAACTAGGGTAGCGCAGTTCCCAACAGTGGTAGGCCATTTCAATTACATGTGCTGCTAAGACGACATTCCCACGATTCGAATGAACCAACTGGAGTCATCCACCTAAATTGTAAAACGTCACAACAGCATTGAAAGTTCAAAATGAGCGAAAATCGAACGGTGACCGTAATACCAGCCCCTAGTAAAACGGACGTGGCTCGGTCCCTAACAGTGGTAGACTCTTCCAATTAACCTTGATGCAAAGAAGGCATTTCAACTTTTGGCACAATGAATCTGATTATAGACTCGTTCATCTAAATTATAGAAGTGACAACACCAGCTGAAAGATGAAAATTAGCAAAAAATCAAACGGTGCATGTGACACAAGCTCATCATAAAACGGGTGTAGCTCGGACCCTTTCAATTACCCTTGGTGCAAAGAAGACATTACCACCTTTCGAATGAATCAAATTGGAGTCATCTACCTGAATTACAAACAATGAAACAGCAGTAGAAAGTTGTTAAGTTGGCAAATTGAAATTTATGTAGGCATTAATTAACAAAAATGGCCAAAAATGACCATTTTACTCAAAAGCTGAATGAGATATGAAAAAAAGATAATGGGACCTTATCTACTTACATTGTAGATTACATTAATGCAAACAAATTTTATTTCCACCATTTTTGTGTATCACTAACGATTCTTGCATAATACGCCAAACTTGCAAAAATTGCGTATCAATTGGGCACTATTCTGGACGCAATCGTTTACACCATTTACACTTTCTTTACACTCCTCCGTGCAAGATTCACTCAAATTTCCTCTGGACAAGATGATTAGTTTCCCAGAGTTTCATACCTATTTTTTTTATGCATTTTGTATGCAAAACAATATGGAAAGGCATTCCCACCTTTTAATGAACATAATTGGAGTCGTCCACCTAAATTTACGTTATGTTAGAGACGACAACGATGTAGGAACACACGGAGGCCAAAAACTTTCGTCGGAGTGCCTGAGGATGGTGGCAGCCAGCCACCGAAAATTAGCTGGACATTGAAGGGTGTCCTCGTTGTGAAAATGAGCGGACATTTTCTACATAATTCCAGTAATTATGACTCTAATACGTTATGTTTTATTTTTTTTTAGGCATACGGCAACAGATAGAGTAGACAATATTTTTGCTCGAATTTAGCACACTTTTTCCAGCTAGGAACAACCAATAAACTTTCTGCTGCAATTTATGGTTGGTTATGTCACGGATTTACTGGCCTGTGTTGAGGGTAGTTCGAATTAACCATATTGGCTGCTCGACAACCAGGAAAGACCAACAGATCTAGCCTTTAGTATCATCCCCGTTGACTTTAATTTTAAATTTCATCTAAAAATGTAAACCCCCCCCCCAAAAAAAAAAAAAAAATTGGTTTACCGTTTCCACAAATTCAAACTTTTTTCTCTCCTGTACTTCTTGAAGCCGACAGACGTAATCTAAGGAAGCTTGTTGAAAAGCTCTCTGTTCCATTTCTATACTGACATCTGCCTGCAAAACACAAAAGAATACCGTTAATTAGCAAGAGGCCTTACAGGTCTGGAAACAATTCTTTTTTTAGTTTGCCATATTTCGAAACCGTAACTGGCAAGCATACACAGTTTTTAATCCTTTTACGTGTACGCCATAGTGGCTGAACAGTTAGCGAAGTTACTTGACTAAGTTCTGCTGATCGTATTAGTGGAGGGGTATTCTGACTAAGTCACGACCAGACTAGCTGGTTAGGATAATGTGGAGATTCTTGTGTCCATGTTTGAAGATATTACACTCGTTTACGCTTCTATAATGTCTAGTAAGGCTCAAAATTGAGCTGGTCCGTTCGAGCACGAGTTTCTTTCGGTTGAAAGAATAATGGGAGGAAAAAACGACATCACTATGAGGATGCAAGGTCGAGAAGTCAGGTGGGGACGTGGATGACAGGTACTTCCTTTCCTTGCAGTCCACACACTCGCAAATAATAATAATAAAAAAAAATTACTATTTTCAACCTAACCTATCATCATATTTCCATTGCTGCACAATTAGCCTTTTTCAGCAGGTGCACATCCCCGGTAAGTAAAGAGTTAGCAACATTTTTTTTTATCAGTACGTACTTTGCAACGTGACGGTGATTAACCTCTTCAACAATTCGACACAACACTAATCGATCTCACATCCTCTTGGACAGAGTTCGTACATTACAGAAGAAATCATTTTCAAGACCTTCAAGGCTCTTTGAACAGTAGACTATAACAATTACCTTTTAATGCCAGCATTTTCCAGCTATTATTGTTAGCATCGCACCATTGCCTTAACAATGGTGCTAACAGAAAGCAGTGGGAAGTTAAACCATTGTAAACTATGACGAACATTGTGTTCCCCCCTCTCGCCACTGCCCCTTGTGGCAAAAATTACTTGCACTGCACGGCACCTCGCTCCGTTTTCTGTCTACAGTCCAACCAGGGCTATCTACAGTACTGACTGGATCTTGAATGAAAAATACCATTACGAGACTGGGTTGGCAATATGGCCGCCGAAAGTGCCGCTGATGCGATTGAGTTGCCTCATTTTGTCAACCGAGGGCGACACCCTCCGTACAAACTGCCAATGAACGTGTTGCTTTTTTTTGGAAACGCAGTGAAATAGCTTAACTGTGACTGAGTGATATTTTTAAACACCGTTTAAAAATACTCTTATATATAATAAAAAATTTGCCACCAAAATCTACGTAAATATTTAAATTATTATTTCAAAACCCGCCAATAGGTGTTGCGTCGCACCGTACAAAGTTGCTACCTCGAAGAACAGACCTCGACGAAATGAACCAGACGTGGCGGCCATTTTGTCTACCCCCTAATATTGCTGTAGAGCAGGCCAGTTAGTTTAGTGGCCATGGTCCAACCCAAGTGAAGCACTGTTCTCAGAAGAAATGGTTTTGGCTGACAAACTATTTCTTTCATTTGTTTAATTTTAGACCTGTGGCATGAACCTCATTCCAACTAAATACACTTATAAAATTCAAGGCAGTTTTAAGGATCAGAACTACAAAGATTCCAATTCAATGTTTTTCAAGCCTTACATATTTCAGTTTGCAAATTTAAGGCCATGTACGAATCATGCTTGCATTGTGGTCAAGCCTGAGATAATCTGTGCTTTGCTTGCTTGGGTTCCCAGTAACCTCTTTTAGTTGATACCCTTTCCTTTTTTTTTTTTTGTGTCCTTGTGTATGGTGTACAACTGTACATACTCATCTCTTGTAAATTAAGGAACCAAGCAAATAATCTAGATTTTACTTAAAACACCAAATAACGCGCGAAAAAACGTGCGGATATCTAAAACACAACTGAATATTATAATAATAAACTTACAAAAAACATAACGATAGTCTATAATATAAATGTATACGGATGCAAACATGTTTACGTTTCCTTTTGGACTTAAATGTCAGACTGCCTGATCGGGGACTTGAACCCACGACCCTTGAAACCAAAGGCCGAAGTCTTGCCGCTAAGCCATACTGACATGTGGGTTCAATTCCCCGCTAAGGCAGTTTGACATTATAAAGTCGCAAAAGGCAACGTAATAGGTTTGTATCCCTATTTATTTAATACTTATCGAGCCCATTTGGCATACCGTCCTGTTTAATAGTCTGTAATGCAGACTTTTCTGCCACTGCCGCAGACAACAACTGTGCCCGAAATAATAGTCCACATCCAATCCGTTAACAAGTGGTTAGCCACATGTTTTTCACCCAATAACTACCAGACACTTTCAGGTGTATTGGTTTGGCTTTTCAACGAATGGAAAGGCCTCGTCGAGACAAATAATATGGGGCATTGGAATATAAAATTCGGTCAAATATTGACGAAAAATTGCAAAATTTGCCTACGTCGGCTTTTCAGTTGTCCGCGACTTAAACTCGTGAGTTGCGCCAATTCTGCTGCAGGACGGCCTCCTGGGTAAAAGTGACACATAATGATTAAGAAAATGACTAACTCAACAAGACAGCAATTAATTAATACAAGTAAATAAATTGGTCAATTACTGCAAAAAAATAAAAAATAAAAAAGGAAGGTAAGCGAGCGGGCTATCAGTGGCAGATTACAGCAATTACAAAAAAAACGAACGTATGTTATGGAAAAAAAAAATCCGTTAAGGCCAAATTAATTATCTCCCCTCAAATCTGCAAAACGAATGAAGGGACAAAAAAAATTAAAAAAAAAACTTGCCCATCCCTCCCCCTCCTCGGCACAAGCGTTCACGCATCTGTTGGGGGTATGTTAACTGGAGCACTCATTGTAACGGCCAAACAATCATTCACTTCATGCCCCTTCAAGACCATTTCGGAAAACGTGCAAATAAGGTCGTCTATTCATAGCATTTGAAAACATCTAAATAAAGGATAGTGTCGACTGCGCCCAAAAGAAGCTTGCTGCTATTCAATGTTACTCGAACAACGATTCCCTCAAGGCTATTAGCAGTAAAGAACGAATCAACCCAAGCATCACACACGCCAATGCCTCAGGTAACTGGAGCAAAAAAAAATCCATTCACTTTTTATGATTTATGAAAGACGAGCTCCAGATCATTAAATACAGAAAAGCCACAAAAGAATCGGCAAACTCCATACAGTTATTTGATTTTATAGTGTTATATAACACTACACCAGACTACTGCTATTATCCTACTAAACTGTTTCGTTGTTAGGGATTCAATTATGAATTAAAACAGAAAACCCACATGCAGTTTGGCATTTCTGAAGGCCCACGCCCAACTTATCCTACAAAGGGAGACGGGCGATAACGAAAGGTGGTGCAACGCCTACACTATTCCAAATTGCTGCACTTTATTTATCTGCTAATGAACTTGACAATACAGTGTACTAACGAGCAAATAAGTTGTTGGCGTTACAAGGGGAATACTAAACACACCGTTGGAAATTATTAAGATGTAGAATATTGGGCAATGGAAAATGATGCTTACAAAACTTGCAGTACTTAAAGTGTTCACTACTGACAAGGGTGCCAAGATTGAGGCATGTGTCACCCCCCTCCCCTTCCCTAAGATGCCCTTTTTGGTAGATAAAATTATGCAGAAAAAAACCAATAAAACAAAGGCAAACACAAACGTTATTTGAGAATTTAGATTCTGATGGCCATGGTTCCAAAATCCGCACTGACCAGTCATTACTAGATAGCGCCTTTATTTATATTTTCCACTGCTAATGTTGCTTCGCCGGCCCCCCCCCAACCACCACCTGAAAGCCTGGTTACCGGCTGTACCAACTCCCATTTCGCTGAAATTAAGCAATTCGGCGAAAAGGGAATTCTTGTTTCGCTGAATTCTCGTTTTGCCGAAAAAAATATTGTCATAAAATTTAAAATTATTAACCACTATTCCAACTAAAGTTCCTGATGATTATGTTCATCACAACGAGCATGCGGGAGTCAGGCAGGCATTAGGAACATTTTTTTTATGGCAAAACGGGGTATACACGTTCCTATGCGGTGCGTTTGTGGCCGTGAGGTGACAAGCCTAGCTTAGCCAAACCACGGTCATATACACACACTCGTAAAGAAAGCGCGACAAATTAATATATTTTGTTACAATAAATAGATATAAATGGCAGTGGACTAGAGGCCATATGGGTAAAGGTGGAATGGTAGGTATCTGGTGATGGACTGTTTCGCCGGTTCGAATCTGGGTCACGTCACTTGAATGAAAGTAAGTGCATAAAGGTGGCTTACTGTACTACGTTCTTTCTAATGTATGATTTGTCTGATATGCCATTTCCAATTTAGCTTTTGCAAACATACGTTTAGAAAATGTAACAATCAATTTATTAAATTTACACAAAGTCATGGCGCAAGCAGTGGTATTAGTGTACATTCATTCACGCATACGTAGCCCAATAACATTTGACATCTTGAAAATGTTAGGTGCGGGATACATTGTTCATCACTTCCGAACATAGAAAATAAAGATGATGCAGTCGTTGGCCACATTTGCTAATTTTGTGCAACGACACCACTGACCAGATTTTTGCATCATTTTCCGTAAATACAGAATGGAAAGCCAAATGGGTTCGATTAGAACATTAAATAACTGACCATACTGGCCATGTCAGTACGGCCCATAGATTAGATATGTAACTAGATGTCGCATTTTACCTCTTCCGAGCCTACGTGGGGCCCTGGCGGTAGTTGTGGCTCTACTACTGCCTCTGCTAATGCTTTGCGTGCGAAGCAGCATGGAGAAAATGCAATACGTGAGGTATTAGTAGCCGCAATTACCGCCAGGGCAATTACTACCACAAGGGCCCCCGCGTAGGCTTGGAAGAGGTTAGATGCGATATGTATCATGGGCTCTGTCACTAGACCATCTGTGCGAAGACAGTCTCCCCAATTCCATAATAATCCTTGCGAAGAACAACTACAAGTCCACCATCATTAGTCGGTAGATTCAGCGCAAAAACCTCCTCCTGTAGTCAATGAGTACGATGCTTCAGCGGTGACGTCAGCTGAGGTATCAGAATATCCACCGAGCTTTTACGAACTACTTTGAATTGTTTGATGAGTTTATGAAAATGCCCATTTGGATACGTTTGAACTAATGTTTCAAAACTGAGTCGTACACAAAAGCCAACATGGAGGTATGTACCTTTAAATCGGGTAAAACATTAGGCTAACAATGGCATCTATATATAGTAACAAGAAATGGCAATAAAACTGATAAATCTCAAAGTTGGTCCTTTTATTGTATAAAATGCTGCACCCAATGGAATTAAACTGTTCTTTCCGATTCAGTCATTTAACACATTCGCCAAACAAATACTCTTAAAATAGATGCCACGTCAGACGACGAGTCGCAAACATGTTAACCTGAAACAAAGAGCTGTAAAATAAAACTTGGCTTTTGTCTAATGACAAAGTACTTGTTTATCTTAAAACGTGCTGTCTGGAAAAAAGCTATACCACTTTTTTATGACACGCTTGCTTATTGCGTTGGCTGATTTGTTTCCAGGTTGAGTTTTGCCTGAAACCGATGTTGCGAAACCAGCAGTGTCTGAATTTGTCATTTTACTAGGGATCGGCGATCAGTAATATCTGGTATTTCCGTCCTTTTGGTATACCGTGGCAGCAAAATTACGTCGTGTCAATGATCGAAACCGAACCGCTGTCAATATTTGAATCGCAACCAAGCCAATAAAAGCAAAATCTGGTATAGGGTTAAGTTTGGCGACCAAAATTTTTGAACTTTGAAGTTGGTTAGAGCGCTTTACTGTCACGTTCCTATTCATTTCATAAGTTTCTTTTCTGTTGGTTACTGAGCATTTTATCCTTGTTTTAGCCCATTTCTATATTTTAGTTACAACTGCTTGTTAAATGTTTATTACAATTTTTTTTTATTCCTATAGTTAAACACCTAGATTTACTAAAATCAACTGCTTCAAGACTTGACGGTAACTATAATTTAAAGCCATAGTTTCACATTTGTAAAAAAGGAATATTTGTCTAATAGTTTTAGGTTAAATGAACACTTATTAATCAACTTTCTTTCTTATTTGAAAAATAAAGACAACATATCAAAATTTAGAAGTTTATGGGAAAAAAATTAACCTTGTTTTTCGGGACTTTATTATTAACTGTTTTTCTCCACCCCATTAAAGTCAATTCACGTTACGAAAATCTACAATACAAGCTAGCGCACTTAAGTTTTATCGATTTCGTCAATACCATTTAACAAATTCTTTAAATTGTACTTTTAATATACTTTTATACAATTATATACTTTTGACTCTTGCTGGTTAAAATATACACTAGTTTTTATTAATTTTTGGACCACGTGTAGGACCCTTTTAGCTGCTTACATAAATGTTATGTTATTGTTACATAAACGTGGTACAAAAAATAATAAACACTAGTTTAAATTTTGACCTACAAGAGTCAAAAGTATAAGAATGTGGTCCAA
>JAHWFP010125854.1:0-14104 GCA_023313725.1 Lithobius niger | reverse complement strand
CCATTTCTAGTGTAGGGGTGTGTAAATAAAGGGACTAAAAAGGCTAAGAAAGGCGTAGAAAAGGGTAAAAAGAGCAAAAACTTCCCCAGAAAAAAATCTACTAAAACGTATTACAAAAAAAGTTGCCCCTGCCGCCTCTGAAGTCCATGCACGCTAATACTGTGAGAATAAATTTAAAAATTGCAAGGAACAAAGGTCTAGTCCAAGGGCGGAATTTTTACGCAATAAAAATTTAGGATTTCCATTACACGATTCGCAATACAGAACGCCGAAGTATGACATGTGAAAGCACTATAAAGTGTTTCAACTGAGTTACTTTCATTCATACACAAGCGTATAAAATAAACAATTGGCTGCAAACTACCTAAAATTGATGAAAAGCCAACGAAATTCCACGAAAATTTCGATTCTCCATGGGAAACTTCAATTCCACAATGAAAAACATGAAACAAATCCCTTAAGTCACCTACTACTCTTGACACTCCATATTAAGATTTGGCTTTGGTACTCTTGGTGAATCTTTGTTCCCTACTAGTCGTAATGTGTTCCCATGATCTGTGCTACGCATCAAAGAAGTTAGCAACGGAATAACCTTGAAAACCTTTCTAAAGGTCATCTGTTTCCTGTCCAAACAGTGCCCACCCCCACCAATCGTATCATCCAAGTTTCATGACTACGTTATAGCGATACTTAAGCCATGTGTCTGGTGACCAAACCTGATAGGAACTTAATCACTGGCCAGGTGGAGAAGCCACAGTGAAAATTTTTAGTTTATGCGAGACTAATTGTGGTCTGTTTTACATTATATAAACAATTTTTGTTTTGTGTATTGCGCTGCTGTTCAGTTAAAACTGCTTTGAAATTCTGATGTTTTGTAGCACGCTAGCCATTTGTGGTATTTTTCTTTCTTCAAAATCGAATGAAAACAACAAAAAATTAAGCGATCTATGGAATCTTAAAATAATAGATTTTGAATGATATCGCTACTTCAGTATTTCAATAAAATACTTTTTGCAAGCTCTGTAAGCAGGAAACCTTTTTTAAGGTAGCAAAACGTGAAACTGTTGCTTTCACTGTGGTCGTTCATGTGTTGTGTAGCCCGTGGTTGCAATTTGTTATAAATTTATTCATTTCTGCTGTCGTATCTGAGCGTGAAATTCACCTTTTGCTCATATTTTTTTTTTCTTTTTTTCTCTTCCCTTTTCATTCCGCAGCTTTGGCATTACTCCAACGGTAGAAAAGCTGTTTCACCAGGGGGTAATGCGCACGAAGGCTGACGATTGCCAGTTTGCCTGCGTTGCACAGCAAGATTACTACCGGATCCTCCACCAGGGGGAGGAGAATACCAGGCGACACGAGGAGGACGGGGAAGTGGTCCTTGTAACCGAGCAGCGGATTCTCGATGGTGGAAACCGCCGCGGTCACATTGTACTCAAGGTGAGGCTGATATTACGAATTTGGCATTCTTTTGTGACAGGGAGAAAGTGATTATGTTAAAAAAAAATGAATTGGCCTTTTTTTTTAATTTGTTATTTCACTCTTTCAAGAAATAATGCCAGATGTAAATTAAGGTTTTTTTTAACTTAAGAGTTTTTATTATTGAAAGTATGAGATCAATTTTTGGGTGGGCAAGAGATTGGTTAAGTTCATTTTGCCTCTGAAAGTTGTAAATAGTATCCGAAGCCAAAGTCAATTAATTGTTGGAATTTACTGTAATGGACAGGCAGACTGGCAAAGAGGTGATATTTTGCAACAGTAAATGAGGAACTTTTATCCAGTTCAAGATATAAAAGCTGCCTAATCTGTAGATACGAAACTAATAATCTATATTTTCAACCTTTATAAAGGCTTATCTATAATTCTAAAATTTATTTTAATGCCAATTTAATGAATTTCCTCTTTCCATGTGTAAAGGAATGCGTAACACTCTGCTCAAATTTTACTTTGAACTATAGTGATACAAAACTAAATAAGTAAATACTTGGGAAGCAATTAAAATACATAGCAAAACTGGAACCCTAATAACATTATCTTTACAGGGAACACCGGACCGACTGATGTCGCAGTTAGTTGAAGAGAACTCCATTGTTGATCCAAGTTTTGTTGAAGACTTTCTCCTGACTCATCGTACTTTCCTTAAGGCATCGGTTCTGGTCGCCAGCCAACTTCTAACATGGTTTAATGATCCATCATTAAGAGACAGGGTAAGAAGCATCTCTAAGGAGAAAATGTTTGTTTAGTGTAGTGTAACGTAATGGCAAGCTCGCATTGGCTTCTATATTTATGTTCTGTCAACGTGTTAATTGCATTGCAAATTACTCGTTCTTTAATTTGCAACATATGGGAAGAACACATCTGGAAAACATAAATATTGAATTGCTGGGGGATAAAACGTTAACTTTCTGGTCCGTACTTATTTATTTTAACACTGAGTTTTAAAACTTACACCGTGCAAATGTTAAGATTTACTAAAAGCCTTTATTTAGATCAAAGTTTTTAGCTGTGACACGTTCTGGCTTTAGAAACGTTCCACGTGCTACGGAAAAGGCCATACGGACGCTCTTGAAGGCACTAGCTGCCTAGGTTGCTAAAACGCGTGAGTTATGCATGTATTCTTGCGTGTTTTTTCAATGATGCTGATACAAAATTAATACTACCAAGTTATTCAAGTCATGTACAGCACTGACCTTACTTTGTTAAATACAGCATTGAACACCGAGCTAAAGCTTGCCAAGCTGTTATCTTGGATTAAAAAAAAAAAACTACGCATAATGAATTGAAAGTAGGAGATTTGGCATAGTAAAGTTTATTGGTGCAAGGGGATGACCTACATTATCGTCGGTCGGTTTTTTTATGGCAGGCTTGC
This sequence comes from Lithobius niger, assembly GCA_023313725.1. Taxonomy (NCBI): domain Eukaryota; kingdom Metazoa; phylum Arthropoda; class Chilopoda; order Lithobiomorpha; family Lithobiidae; genus Lithobius; species Lithobius niger. Next base: position 11,238 of record JAHWFP010125854.1, on the reverse strand, counting down.
TGCCGCCATTATCTCAAGTGGTTATGTGTACATCCAACATGTACTCCTCATTGTATATCATGGGTCGAATTTCCATATTTTGATCCGGGTGCAAATTTGCACCCAAAATCTATTACCTGGGTGGAAAAAGTCTTTGGAGTGCAAAACCAAAATGTAAACCAATAATGTGGTCTCCTATCTTATAGTTGTCAAAAATTCTATTCAGCATAATTTTCCTGCACTTTGCTTAAAACTGACCTAACTTCAATATTCAACTGAAAAACATATACACATACTTTAACCAAATGTAGTAAAAAATGGAGTTGAAAAATGAAAAGTGGTCAGATCACGGCCAAAATCGGCATACGTCCTGGGTACGATGCTAAATGGAAGGCCCCAGAAACTTCTTTGGAAGGAATGGTGTAACAGGAAATCTAATTCCAAGCCGTTTAAAATGTTGCAAACCGCAAGTCTGTAGCTTGTGTGGTTCAAAAGTTATGAAAAAATTCAACTGTGGTGTACTATTTTGCACTCCAAGAGTTGCTTCTGAAGTGCAAAGTGCGATTTTGGAGTGCAATTTGCCCCTGTGCATCCGAATATTTCGACCCCTGGTATGTGTTGTTTGGTGTAATGGGTGCTTTTAGAGAGTCGGAGGGTTCAGTGTGTGGGTGCAATGTCGGCCAATCTGATCACAGATTCACTGCTCTGATAACTTGCTGTGAAATTCATTCTCTGCATTATATTGGTCCCCTGCTTGATAAAATTCTACTTAGGCACCTGACCTAACCTGACATACAATAACAGCAACAGAAAAAAATAAAACCACAACATGTACAACTAGACAGCGGAAAACAGTAGGAGATATATACTCTAAATTATCTGTAAAACACCCTGTAAAACGCCCGCCCCATCAGAATGCTCAAAATCATGAAATAGCCGAATTATCACCCTCCCTTTGAATTGTTGTTTATTCGCTGCAAGATTAACTGAAAGCTTCATATATTTAACAAAATCTACTTTTTATTCCCTTAAACCGTAGATTTCCTGCTGCGAAATACGAAATTTTTGTGCCCTTTAAACTGTCGCTTTCCTGCTTCAAAATTGACTAGAAAGCTCTATACATTTAACGAAATCAACTTTTTATTCCCGTAAACCATCGTCTTCGTGCTGCAAAATTAAGTAGAAAGCTTTTTAAGATTAAACGAAATCAACTTTTTATCCAACATGATTTGCAGTTTACAGAATGGCATCACGACACGTGGATCACTCTCTCCTGGATGGCAGATGAGCACCTTTGCTGCTGTTTCAGCAGTAGCCGCCAATCCTGTAGTTACGAAAAGGATTGTGTAGTTAGAAATTAGTTTTAGCTCTGAATTATATTGGATTTCGGAGGAATGACTATCTGATAAACTAAATTTGTCAATAAATGAGAATAGAGGCAACGGGTTAACGCCAGATTGAACCCAGATCCAATACTTGTATAATTGCCAACTTCTCTGTGATGGAGTGAACACCCTCCCTGGACAAAAGTAATTTCAGAAAATGGGTTAATACCGTGCGCGTTCATGCTTTACTATCTTGTGAAATGCTGTCAGTTGAACAAAATGAGTGGTTTTCGTTTGCCTACGCATTTTTACATGTCTCTTGTATCTCACACTTCGTATTACTGAAACCTAATTATTAAGCAGTTTAGTTACGTTTTTGAAGCCGTGATATTGAAGCCGCTGGACATATTAGAATAAAAAAAGTAAAACTTGTGGTTCATTACGAACAGTTACAAAGTTACAGCATAACTTCTACTGTGATGCAGAATTATGGACAAACGGGCAAATTTTTCAAGATAATAGCGATGAGGGATGAAATTACTCGTAAATGTCGGCGAAGTAACGGGGTTAAGGTATGCTATACGGTATACAGTACTTGGTATACGGTACTTTGTTTATCGTTTTGATATTTCTTTGTTTGGACTTGTGCAAAGCCAACTTAATTACGTACTGACTTTTTCAATATTGTCTTTGACAGGTGACAAGGGTTGTGTTATTATGGGTTAACAACCATTTCACCGACTTTGAAATGGACCCTGAAATGATGGACTTTTTAGAACAATTTGAAGCTGGGCTGGAAAGAGAGGCAAGTATATTCCTACTAAAATTATTATTTTAAACCTGCTCGTCTAAAGGTGAACATAATCCAGTTCACCTACAACTTTTTTGTGTGGTTATTATCGCCAAACTTTTCCGTTTTCATTGTTATGAATCTCAGCAAAGCAATAAATTGGATACAGCATTGTTGTTAGCTTTGTTTTAAGACAGCATTATTGTAAGTGTCGCAATAAGCTACTTACAGTACTGGTACACTTTTACAGTTCCTGTGCTGTTCCATCAGTGTTCGTATTGTTAAAAGTGTCAGAATAAATAACTTGTTGGTACACTTATAACAATGAACAATAATGTCATTGTTGAAATAACATGACGAAAAACAATGGGTGATACAAGATAAATTGACAACAAATAACTCTAATTCATCTACAAACAGAAAAAAGTATTTAACCCTTTGACTTGCAGCATTATTTCGCTAGTGGTAGCCATGCAGCATAGTGATGAACTTAGTTCAGCAACAGAATTCAAAGTTGAAATCAGTTGGAATGCTTGAGTGAAGTTGACACTTGATGTTTGTAGATAACGGCTTGCATTGGTACAGGGATATGGGATGGTAAGGAGGCTTGAATATAAGGCGAATTATGGTTATGGGCTCGACAGTTCAATATAAATGGACACGATTGTAAGGCAGATGATTTTCACCAAGATTGTGACAATGCCAGTGTTACCAATTTAGTTGGTACCGTAGCACACCCAATACTGATACAGAATTATAATTTTTTTTTATATAGGTGTTTTTTTTTCCAACTGTGGATTCCATAAGAAATTTTTAAGGTCTTTTTTGGTTATATTTTAGTTTTTTCTAAATAATTCAAAAAATATTTGAACTACCGACTTTTCAGTAGCACCATTGGATAGCTCTCGAAAAAACGGTTCGAATGGTGTATTTAAACTTCAAAATCGGTCAGAATTTGACCGAGTTATGGATTTGGACGCGCACGTAAGATAAAAATAAGACGAATATAAGATAAAAATAAGAAAAGCGCGCTTGCAAGTCAAAGGGTTAAAGTATGGTGATAAATTAGTTATTGTCTTACTTTCGCAAGAATGGTCCCTCTTATCATGATTTATTGTGTAATTTTGCTTCCTCTGCTCCTAACACCTCGGCTAAGCCTCGGAAGAACAAAACTATCACAATAAATCACGTATAGAAAGACCATTGTTGCAAAAGTATGCCAATAACCACTACTTAATAATTGTTTTCATCCTCTAAGGGTTTGCATGATAAACATTAAACAACGTTGACATCAGTCGGCCATCAGGCAACAGAGAAAAAAAAAAAAAAAAGTCGTCCATAACTATTTACATTCTTTTATGCCAAATCTGAAGCATTGATTTGGCGTGACAGATTGCTTGGTTGTTATTCTGACTAGATTCGTTGGTATGAAAGTTGCGTGTGCACCTCTTGTTGCAATATGCTTCAATGGTAGGGGGGAAAAAAGCATGATTGGGCTACCAATCACAACAGAAAGACAAGGGGACGGGGAGGGTCGGAGACAAGTAAACGAAAATGCACAAAGATTCCCGAGATTTGTTTTACTGATTTTGAGTTTGCCGATCAGTTATCCGAATGCTAATAGGTTTCTGCGTAACTGTACGATCGTTGCTAACACCGATCCAACGTGTAGGACCCATAACAAATTTCTGTACAACATTGCTGAAGCGAATCCAACCTGTAGGACACTAATACTGGTGTCTCGTACTAAATTGCCTCTCAGGCGTGGCATGTGCTGGACAAGACTGAATCAGGGCCAGCCCAAGCCAGCTTGTTTCGTACTTATGTTTAAAAATTTTTAGCAGCTGTATTTACCCCATCTAGCGGGAAGGTTGAGTTACGCAGTTCTTTTCCCACAACAAAAGGATTGCGTTGGGGAGCAGCACGGGGAAGAAGGGTCTTTTGTGGTGGCAGAAGGATTACACACGAAGATTATTCGCTGTCCCGCTTCGGCTGGTAAAAAACTTGTGGCCTAGCTGGCCCAGAAAACGACCGGTAAACTCTGGCCCAAGTCAAATTTATTACAGTAGCATGAAATCAATATCTCTCTGCCTTTTGATTTTGGTGGTGCATGCGGTATTTTGTTAAAAGTATGAGCTATCAAGATACAGAAACATGCAAAGTTAACATTAGGGATACAGGCACGTGCAGATGTCTTAAAGTATCGCTGGTCAAGATTTTTTATGTTTGGTCTAGGTCCTTTCATGAAAACTCATACATTTTCCAATTTTCGTCCAATTTTAATATTCCAATGTAACATTTTAACCTGCTTGAAATGAACTTTTTAGTGGTGTGTATTTCAAGTCCCTAGCTTACGTTACCGAGATGTTAGGTGAAAAAAAAGGAAAAACTCATAATAGTGGAAACACTAACAGCCTATCAGCCATAAGACCTTATCTAATTTTTGCTGCAATTGTATTACAGTTAAGCCTTGTTATAACAATCTAAAACTTGTTATAACAATTTAAGCCTTGTCATTGCAATTTAAACCTTGTCATAACAATTTAAACCTTATTATAACAATTTAACCTTGTTATGACAATTTACACCTTATGACAATTTACACCTTATGACAATTTAAGCCTTGTCATAGCAATTTAAACCTTGTCATAACAATTTTGAGACTGTTCCCCAGCAACAATGCATAAAAACGTGCTGGTTTATAACAATAAACTTGATATAAAATTCTATTTCCAATGACCCTTGGACATATAAAGAGGTTTCACTGTACTTCTCCAGTTTATGAACATTTTTTTTATTTAATTTTTTTTTTCATAGAAAATGCATGATCAACTGCGGCTGCTGAACTTTGCCTGTGCGGCCAAGGCGAGGAGCCGAACAGTTACTTTAGCAAGGTCCACGAGGGACGAAATCCTTCACTTCTCCATTCTAGGAGGATACGAGCGAGGCTTTGGCATTTTTGTGTCTAAAGTGGACAAAGGCTCGAAAGCTGAGGAAGTTGGACTGAAACGAGGCGATCAGGTATGTTTCTTTCAAGACCATACTTCCTGATTCATAACATGTTGAAATAAATTGGTAATGATAGATGACTTTTTCCATAAAAAGAGCTGCTTTACGAGTCTCTGTTGATTGGGCGTTATTTGGTGTTAGGCGGAATTTGTTAGCTACATTTCCTCTTATTGAGGATGTTGTTAATACTGGTTTCACAATAGTCTAGTTGCTTGAATGCTGCTGTTCAAAGGCATGCCGATTTTTAAGGTTACAAATCATCTACGTACTGGAAGTATTTATTACGGATGTACCTGCCAGCTTCCCTCCCCCAAATACAAAAACCTCTGCGAAGCCATTTAGTCAAAATAGACCGAAAAATCGAATGCCCCTACCAAAACGATCACTGATGCTGATGTCCAATTCCTTTCCGATACAATCTGAACCTGCAAAGCTTTAATAAATCGCAAATATAAAGTCAAGGCGCATTTGCAGGAAGACTGCTTGGCTACGTCCTTTAGGTTCCTAGACAGACCACGAACCTGTTATCTCTGCAACCATTCGTCACATAATCACAATTTTTTAACCCTTTTAGGACTGAGACCATCCCAGCCGTCCGTACACAAGGGATGTGCGCATGCTTCCTGCTTTGGAGACAATCTTAACTTGCATCACTTGATTACTGGCCACATCGCGTTACAGCGGTTGTGAAACAATTTGTGCGAGGAATAAGGCGGCGACATTGAAGTTAACGACGTCAAACATTTATAGCAATGAGAAAAGGGCACGGTCGAAGAGTGTTAGTGGACTAGTGGACTAGTGGACTAGTGGACCATCTTGTTTGATATTTCCTAAGGCCCGGTCGATACCAACTTTCACCGATCCAATACGGTCTGATGCTTCTTCACCGAAACTTCAGTGCATTACTCGCCGTAAAGTTAGTGTTTCTTCCATATTCAGAAACAAAATTTGGTGAAAAATTCCAATCTCAAAGCTCTATGAGCAAGCTTCTTGCAGTAAAGTGCATTTTTTGAAACCTGTTTTTGGTTTTTGTTAAATAACTTGAGAATGCCTGAAGCTATCAATCCGAAATTAGTACCATTGGAAAGCTCTCGAAAACGTTAGAATGGTGTATTGGAACATCAGGACTGGTCAATTTTTGGCAAATATATTTTATCTATCTATATATATAATTACACAAGATGCGGAACGCTGTCATCGTCAGCGCCAGCAGCTATCTCCATCGGCAGCGCCAGCAGTTATCTCATCTGCAGCAAGCAGGACATACGATGCCATCTCCGCCATCTACCGACGGAACGGCAAATTATAAAAGTAGCAGCCAAGGCCCACTGAGATAGTAGCTGCGTCCGCAATGCAATGGCCAGCACCCCCCCCACCCCCCCCCACCTCCCCCCCGACCCCCCCCCCCCCCGGGGGGGGGGGGGAGACGACGCGGAATGAGCGAGCGAAGTGAGCGACTCCGCTAGTTAACCAATATTTGACCAAAACAGTTAGCCGATACCAATATCGGTATCGGCCGAGCCTTAATAATTACGATCGGAAATGTTGATTTGGCAAGTTCAGTTTTCTGCAGCCTCATTAGTTACAATGAATTTCTATTTATTTAGCAGGTTATGGTATTAAGTAGTGCCGTGTTTTCTGTGCGATTGATTAAACATTCACTATACAACATCATAGAAAAATGCAACCATCGATGTTCTGTAACTACAGTAAAAAATTTTTGTTGACGCTCAATCTGAAAGTCAAAAATACTCGTCAGTATTTTGCGAATTTTCGATAGGCATTTTTGTCCATACATGTGTTTTACTATACAGTATCCTTCAGCACTTAATACTGAACTAGTACGGTCATTATGAACTGCAGTTCTGGAATAGCATACATTTTTGTTACTTGATTATTTTTTTTTTACCTCAACTGTTTAGGTGGTTGTGGTGGTAAAGGCCACACAAATAAAATTAAAATAATTCCAGCATGGTTCATGAAAGCCTTGAAAACCTAGAAAGTGCTTGGAAAATAGCGAAGCAGTTTCCAGTCTTTTAATTGCTTGAATTTTGGCATTCGACCAGGAATGCACTTAGATGATCGCAGCAATTACGAGGATTAAAACCATCAGCGTTTCTGCTTTATTTCTGGATTCGTCTAAACATAAACTGACCAAGGCATCAGCAAAGATGCAAACCACTTGGCCCCCTCACAGTTGTGTCAATTTCCCTACATAGCTTGCGTTGTTGCATTCTGGGAATGTTTCGTGTTAACTTAAAAATCTGTCTTAAAGGTTTCTCCTATACCTATTTTTTCCACATTCCACAGCAAAGTAGTGTTTGCAGCATTAATATATAGATTCAAATAAAAGTTCTTTTAAAAAAGTCTGCTGACAAGGTTTCATACAAGTGGGGGAAAAAATCACTCCGTGGAAAAGGTGTGGAAAGTTTTGTTGATAAAGTGTATAAACCCTGCTCAAGTACACTCTTTAGATCCTGGAAAATGGCAGAATTTCTCCCTTATATGAAGAGACGCTAGTGTTTAGCGGTTAGCTTGTTCCCAGTAAATAATTCCAATTGGACTGATGGTGGTGCTGTCGATGAATCTTAGCGGGTCACACACTAGCGTGTATCTTAACCCCCCTCCCAAAAAAAAAATTATACTGTAAAGCATAGACTGACTCAAAACTAAGAACCTTTTATTCACCAGTGTGGGCATTTTCACGAGAACTAAACTTTTCCAACAAGGCCTAACAGGAATTTAAACAATACAGAAGTACCAAAATTTATAGTAACAGAAGGCGAGTTCATGTTGTAATGTTCAGAACTAGTTGATAAACAAACTCTTAGTTGAAAGTACACTGTATCTTTACTCCTGAAGGCTTCAACCCTTTAGCTCTAATTCTACTCTGGTTGGTCGTGATTTACAGTCTAGTAGTTTTTATTTTTATTTATTTATGTATTATTTTTTTCCTTTAGATTCTTGAGGTTAACGGCCAGAGTTTTGAGCACATGAGTCATGCTAAGGCTCTGGAAGTTCTCCGTGGAACCACCCATCTGAGCGTCACTGTCAAGTCCAACCTTTTAGGTAAGTGGAGTTCTATTTATAACTCCATGGTAGGGGTGAACAGTAAGTTTCTGTTATTGCTTGCGAAAAACTGTAGAAAAAGGAAATAGGGTTCTAAATTTAAAGGCTTGTCCTTTCTGTAGTTCAACCACATCTTTCTTAAATTTAGCTGTAAGGGAACATACGTGGTTATTTTTTGGCCAAATACAAAGTGCTTTAATAAAACAATGAGATGCCTCTTTCTTATTTTCAGCATTTAAAGAGATGCTGAACACACCAGAAAATTCTCCTCGTTCTCGCACAAAAAAGACAAGTTGCGAGATTGCCCGTTTGCAGCCGGATCCCAAGGCACGGTTGTCGACTCAGCTGGAACTTGCAGATACTGTGTCTTCCCACCAGGTGGACTGTTCCCCGTCCAAGGGAGATAAGAAGGACGAGCGGAAAGGGGGTTTCATGACCCTCGGACATAAAACCCGATTCAAGAAGGCACTCATTAAGATGAATATCATACCACGGAACATCAATAAGTAAGACAGTTTTAAGGAATCTTGTTTTAAATTTATTCAGATTGAGGCGATAATGAACACACTTTACTAGCAGGAAAAACCTTTTTTTTTTAAATTTAAAAAAAGTTTGGTTTCGTCATGACTTGAAACACAAACAACAAACGAACACAAGGATGTTAGACTAAAATTGTCAGTGAAGACTATTATTGGAGTAGAAACATAATCACGTTCATTGGAGTAGGCACCGTTACAAAAACGATAACTATTTCATTTCCGAAGCTTAAACTAATTTTAAGAATCGCTCTGTCCATAGGTGCAGAAATCCACCGGCCACTAGCCAGTTGGCGATTAAATTAGGCAGGTTGGCGATTTAAATATTTGTCTAGTAGCCAATTCGGCTGGTGAATTGGTGGGTGATAAATATGGTTGTAACAAACTGTCATGTCGTCACTTCTTAGTTCTTGTTTGTAAATTTTATAAGTGTTTTTCGTCAACTTTCCAATGGACTTAATCCCAAGCTCTAGCAGCACTTCATTACAGAAGTTAAGAGAAATGTCACGGATTTCATTATTTGCAAACCAGTTTTCTGAACCTGTGTTCCTACCAGGCCAATGAAAATATCACAGTTTATGAGAAACTTTTGTTATGACAACGTCGTAGATTACTGCTTGTAGAGAGTTTTTTTTAAATTGGTTATTGGGCTTCTACCGTCTAGAAATAGAAATTTTAAATTTGGCGACAAAAGTTTCCCAATTGGCGACTAACGATTATTGCTCTACCGGCCAATGGTGAGTTGAGAAAAATGTGAATCTGCACCTATAGCTCTGTCGTGGAGAACCATTGAGCTGTTTACAATGGTCAACGGTTCTCCACCACAGGGCGATTCTTTAAATTAGTGTGTGTTTCAGAAATGGGATCGTTTTAGTTTTTGTAGCTGTGCCTACTCTGATGAAGGTGAGTAGTTTTCATCGAAAATGTAAGTTGAACATTCCTTGTGCTTGTTCGTGGTGTTTGTGTTGTAGTCTGTTAGCAACTACTGGAAACGCCGTTTACCGGTATTCACACAATCGGACTCACATGATTAAAGCTTTCCAATCACATCATTCGGGGAAACCGTTGGAGCCGAATTCTCATTCCGTGGCCTAATGTGGTCTTGTGTAGACGTCCATAGTACATCTACTGTGGTTTAATATGGAGAACATCTTGGTGTAGTTATGGGAACATACTAGCAGTGTTGTTGGTTCTAGCGGTTAGTGCTTAGCTTATAGCAGGCGACACTATGTGACAGTTTCTGACTGTCGGTGATTAGTGTTGAGCTAGAGCAGGTAGACGACGTGGTGATCTCCGAGTTGAGGTCCAGAAGACTACAAGTGAACCGTACTACTCGCGTTTTTTGCAACTGGGAAGGTCGGTTTGTTGTTTACTGCCGCGTAGGCTGAACTCTAAAATTTATTGTGTAAAAGGTTTTTCCTTGACTAGCCATTAAATCGGTTTAACTACGCAACTAGTTTTGCTTTTCTATCAAGATTCGGTGGTGGCAGCGGAACAAGTTACAGGTGGGGGTTTCTAGGAAACTAGCAAGGGAGGCATGGCTTGGGAATCTCACTGTGGCCATTGGTGCGATTGAGAATCAGCTAAGGCGACGAACCTGCACCCCCTTGTACTGAAGCTACGCGTCTATTTTTTTTTTTTACAACTCCTAGGTGTAAAATTGCAATTCTCATTATATTTGAGCCTACTTATGTATGGGCCGGTTTGTGTGGTAACCAAATTATTGGCTGGATGCTAACGTCGAGGCCACCACAACCATTCCTGCTTAAAATACATTTTTTCCAAAATTTGTATATCATTTTCTGTGATTAAGTTTTATTTATTTATGGACAGTAATTGTAAATTTACAAGTCTCTCACTCTACGGAGATGTGAACTCATTTCGTTGCTTTGAATAATGAGTCCGGCTGTGCCAAAGTTATCAATCCGAACCGAAAAAGTACTGGCTCGTGCTATTCGATTGGTTTGAGTTAGTGATGGCTTACTTTTCTTCTGAAACGAATCTGTTAATATTAGGGTCAGGCGATTTGCAATTTTAAATCGTGATTACTATTGAGATTTGAAATTGCATTGTAAAATCTCGATGTGTCACGCGATTTTTTCAAAATTACGATGCTTACCATATGTTTGCTGTACCGGTTATGAGTTCAGTAAGATCGTTTGGTATACCAGGATCTTTTGTTATCAATTTAGCAGAAGTACTCCGTGATCAGTACACCCTTGCTCCAGCTTGCTTTTTCTTCCGAAATCAAATGTGTAAAAGTTTTTTTTACTTAATTTATCCTTGAATCCATGTGTACATTTGACAACTGAACATTACAAATTTGTGTTTCTCGATATGCCAGTTTCATTCTGTTAAATCGGATCGGTATCGGTTGAAGTTATGCTTGATCGGTCAATATCTGTTCTGCAGAACGTAGTGATTTGTGCAGCATGAGTAAATAGCATACTTAAAAAAAAAGGAGGATCTCCCCATTTTAAATGTTTAATCTTTTCCTATCTGCAGTGAATGTCACCTGAATAACTCGGAT